>PVLA01000259.1:520834-653612 GCA_004027455.1 Hydrochoerus hydrochaeris | reverse complement strand
CAAATCTTCTCTAAATTTCTTGTAGAATTCAGCTGTGAATCCATCAGGACCTGGGCTTTTCTTTGTTGGTAAGTTTTTAATTACATTTTCAATTTCAATAGCTGATATTGGGTTGTTCAAAATTGCTATATCTTCTTGGTTGAGCTTTGGTAGTTCATATGTTTCTAGAAATCTGTCCATTTCCTCTGTGTTTTCCACTTTATGTGAGTAGAGATTTTCAAAGTAGGTATTCATGATCTTTTGAATTTCCATGGGATCTGTAGCAATTTCTCCCTTTTCAGTTCTTATTGCATGAATTTGGGTTTTTTCTTCCTTTATCTTGATAAGTAAGGTTAGCTAGGCATTGTCAATTTTGTTTATTCTCTCAAAAAACCAGCTTTTTGAGTCGTTAATTCTTTGTGTTGTTTTTTAGTTTCAATTGCATTGATTTCTTCTCTAATCTTCATAATTTCCTCTCCTCTGTGAGCTTTGGGTTTAGCTTGCTCTTCTTTTTCTAGAAGTTTGAGATGGACCATTAGGTTGTTTATTTGTGCTCATTCTGTTTTCTTTATGTGACAATTTATTGCTATATATGTCTCTTAAGACCACTTTCATTGCATCCCACAGATTATAGTACATTGTTTCTGCATTTTCATTGAATTGTAGGTATTGCTTTATTTCTTCTTTAATTCCATCTGTAGCCCACTGGTTGTTCAAAAGGTTGTTTTTTAATTTCCATGTATTTATACAGGTTTTGCAATGTCTTTTGCCATTAATTTCCAATTTCAGTGCACTATGGTCAGATATTATGCATGGAATGATTTCAATACCTTTGCACTGACTTAAGAATGTTTTATAGGATTATATATGGTCTATTTTGGAGAGTGTTTCATGCACAGCTGAGAAGAATGTGTATTCTGATGTGGTTGGGTGAAACACTCTGTAACCATCTGCTAAGTCCAATTGCTCACAGTATGATTCAGTTCTGTTATTTCTTTGCTGACTTTTTGTCTAGTTGATGTATCTCTTTGTGACAATGGGCTATTAAGATCCCCTGTTATAATTTTGTTCTTGTATATTTGGTTTTTCATGTCCATTAGTATCTGTCTTATATAGTTGGTTTCTCCTGTATTTGGTGCATATATATTTATAATTGTTAGTTCTTCCTCTTGATTTTTTTCACTAACAAGTATGTAGTGACCTCCTTTACCTCTTTTAATCACTTTAGATTTGAAGTTCACATTGTCTGCAAATAGAATAGTTTATCCATGCTTTTCTCTGGGTTCCTGTTGCATGGAATACTGTTTTCCATCCTTTGACTTTTAATCTATGAGTTTCCTTTTGGGTCAGATGTGTTTACTATGTAGAGCATATTGTAGGATCATGTTTCTTATTCCATTCTGTCAATCTATTTCTTTTTATAGGTGAATTGAGGCCATTTACATTTATGAATATCAGTGATATGTACTGGTTTGACTTTGCCATGTTATGTTCCAGTTGTTTGCTTTCTGCTTTTCCTCTTATTTAATTGCTTGTCCTACCTGGTGGTTTCTTTCTGTTGTTCTGGTGATTGTGGTCATTTTTATCTTGTCTAGTATGTCTTTCAGCACTTTTCTAGGGTTGGTTTGGTAGATATAAATTTCTTCAGTTGTTCTTTGTCATGGAAGTATCTTGTTTCTCCGTTAAATTTGAAAGAATGTTTTGCTGGGTACATCAGTCTAGGTTGAAAGTTGTTTCCTTTCAGGGTTTGAAATACCTCACTCCAGGCTCATCTTGATGTGAGGGTTTGTGCTCAAAAGTCTGCTGTGAATCTAATAGGCTTTCCTTGATAGGTGAGTTGTGTCTTTTCTCTAACACTTTTAATATTCTGTTTTTATGCTTATGTCTGAGATCTTATTATGTGTCTGGGTGTGGATTTATGTTATTGTGATTGTTTGGTGTCCTATTTGCCTCACTTATCTGCATGCCATATTCTTTCCCCATGTTTGGTAACATTTCTGCTATTACTTCTGTAAATGCTTTTTGTATGGCATTTACATGGACTCCTGCATCTTTGCTGATGCCCATTAATCTTATATTGTTGTTCTTGGCATCATCATTAACCTTCAGGATTGTCATTTTATGCTGCTTTGCTATTTTTAAAAGTTCTATCCTTTCCTGATCACAAATTGCGAGCCTATCCACAAGGTCTGAAATACTTTAGGCAATTTTGCATGCTTTCAATAGAATTTTTTGTTTCTTGGATGTCTCTTTGAGTTGGTTTCATGAATTCTGCTTGTTTTTTATATTGTTCATTCAAGGTTTCAAAAAGTTTCCCATACTCCTGTACTTTCTCCCCTATTTCTTCTTTAGCTGCAACTCCTTTACTAAGGTTGTTATTTCTATCTTTACATTGGAGAGTACTTCTAATTTGACTCCCTCTATAGTTTGATGGAGTTGTTTTTTTGTTTCACTCACTATCTTTTCAGTGATTCCCGGTGTGTTTGCGGGTCCTCTATTTCTGTGTCTCCTCTACTTGCTTCTGGTGGACTAGATGTTTGAGACTGAATTTTGCTTTTTTGTTTTGCCATTTTCACTCTGCCTGATGTTTTCAGTATGTAGCAGGGGGTCACCCACACTCTTCTCAGACTCACCAAGGTCTTACAGTTAGTTTGAGGGGGCTTTACTACTGGCCCTATTTACCCACTGTACACCTCTATTTTAGGGGCATATTCACCACACTGACAAAGTTAATCCACTGTATTCCAAGGTTTGCCACCTAGGAAAAAAGTTCCAAGTTTTTTCACCCTGGCTGGAGCCTGCTGAGGTCTTCTGATGTTCCCAGTGGAAGCAAGCCCAGCAGAAGCCGTCAGGCACAGCCTAGGCCTGGGGCAGGCTTCTGCAATGTTCCTGCTGGAAAGGTGGGCCAAGCAGAAATAGTCCGGGGCAGCCTAGGCCTGGGGCAGACTTACCCAATATTCCTGGTGGAAGGGCAAGCCAGAAGAAGCAGTCAGGGGCAGCCTAGGCCTGGGGCAGTCTTACCTGATGTAAGCAGTCACATCCAATTTAACAAAATAGTGACAAACATTACACTGTTCAATAATTTAGTATTTCAACCTCAACCAAAGAAAGAGAGAAGGAAGAAGGTGGAAGAGACAAATGAGGGCGAGAAGAGACTAAATATTTCTTGTATGCAAAATCAGTTCTTACATTATGATGATTATTAAAATAACATTCTCATTTGATGCAAGATCACAATGACCAATTCTAAATTACAAATATTTTCTCCTTAGAATTTCTAACTATAGTTATCTATAAATTAAATTTAACTTTGCTATTATAATGTTGGAAATAATTATCACTTTGCTATAACATTTTCTCTATAAATCTCCTCATAATACAAGATCCTTCTTTACTATATAAACCTTAATAAATTTGTGCTCATTGAAATATATATATATATATATATATATATATGCAAAAGATAAATTATTTAACCATTGCAATGCTTAACACTGGCTGGAGGAACATGCAATATTGGTTAAAAATCATAAATAATGGCTATTTTTTATTTGAACTTCAAACATTCTAATTTATTTATAATACAATTAGCAAAACTGCATGACAGATATAAGTGCCTGTATTTCGTAAATAAGGAACAATTTAATTAGCTAAGTTAGATCAGCCAGATGCTTCCAACTATTATTTCACATCTAAATTTTACATTTTTTTACTAAATACTATCACTTGTTGAAAAGTTTTATGCAGAAATTTAAGGGTATAACAAACCAAACTTATTAAAATATCAAAGTGAAAATATTAAATAATATTGTATTAAAACTAGCTAAATACAGAATAGAGACTTTCAGTTCATCTTCTGAAGGGTTAACAGCTATAGACATTGCTTTCTGGGAGTGGTTCACTAGAAACCTGAAAGGAGAAGGGAATGAAACAATACTTTTTAAATGACAAACAAGACGGGACAGAAATGCCTGTAAAAAAAAAATAAACAAATGGCGTAAGACTTGATGGTTGCTGACTTAATGCCTAGAAAAATTTTCTCAGGTTTATAGCACAATGAAAAAAGCTTGCAATAAATTACAGCAGTGGAAGACAGAGTGTCCCAATTTTAGAACCCTTGAATTCACAGTTGAAGTAGACAGTGAGTTCCAAGTTGCAGTAACTGTTTTCTAGGTTTTGAAAATCAAAATGCTTTGCTGAAAAGAATAAATGTAGACTGAACTTCAAGATCTCCAGAACAAGACATTTTCAGTTTGTTGATTTATTTGTTCCATTTTGGTGTTAAGCAATACTCAAAGCTTCATGAGGCTGCCACAATACTTCTGCAGCACAACAGGGTTAGAACTATTTCATCTTCTGTCAGCCCGAGAGGAAGGAACTCACAATATCTGGAACTTGTATAGAATCCATAAAAGAAGTATACCTTATTAGAAGAACTAAATTGATACAATAATGCTATGCTGGCTGTTCTGCACCTACACTATCAAGTACAATAAGACAAGGCAGCATAAAGCTGAACTATAAATATCTATGTCATTAAACAACATTCAACACTCTTTAAAAGAATATAACACAACAGCACAAATAATATACAATTCATAGTGTCTGTAATCCAATAAATATTACCAAGCATGCAATACAACAACTTCTGGCTCATAATCAGGAGATAAATGCATGCAGGGAAAGATACTCAAGATGATCAAATTAGCAGAAAATAATCTTAAAATTATTATAAGTCTTGTAAATATGCTCAAAGATGTAGAAGACAGATGAACATAATATGAAATCAAATATATAAAAAGAATCAAGTGGAAGTTACAGAAACAAGAAGCAAAATTTCTAAAAGCTTTCCTCTTGATTTCAATAAACACATATTATCCATTAAAAGCAACATAAAGAAAAGATCCACAAACAATGGCTTAGCAATAGTAAGATAATAGGAAAAAGGAGATTTTCTGAAAACAGAAAAGGGCTAAGAAAATGAAGGGAGGGAAGAGGAACAAGGGGGTGAAAAGATTAAAATATTATGTATATGTAGCAGCTCACCAGGAGGAATATAATCATCATGTACATCAGACATACACTAATAAATAAGACAAACTGAAGAAGAAAACAGTAAAATAAAATGAAGCACTGAGTAAAAGAGATCCAACAGAAATGGACAATCTTTTTTTTGCACTTTAGATCAATATTAAATTGTCTAACACACAAGAATAACCGGAGTTCCAATAAACAAGTTGGAAAAGAAAAACTTTTAAAGTTTATTCCTCACATTTTGTAAATTTGTTTTAAAAATCTAAAACTGATTTCAGAAACTTAAAAAACAAACCACAGCAAACTAACCAAAGCATTTTTTAAAAAAATCTAATAAACACAAACTTTCTGAAAATCAGTTATACAGAAAACTTTAAATGAGGAAAAAAGACATAGTATATACAAAATAATAAAGATGAAAGTGGCAGAAAACTGCTGAAATTATTATTAATCACATCTGTCATAAGTCAGTTGAATGGTATTTTCGAACTGACAAAAACAGTTCAAACTTTAAATCAAACATTCAATACACAGGGAGAATATTTTTCAAAAATCAAAGTGAAATAATTTTCCTGGCCAAAAAGAGGAGAGATATTTTTATCAACATACATGCATATGAGTACTGTTGAAGGATGTCTCTTCTGGCAGGTGTAAAACGTTGATATTTTATCTATGAAAGAATAAAATGCACCAAGATAGGTGAAGTATTGTATCAGATTTAGTCTCCTTGAGAGATGATTATGCATTTCAGTTCCGTATGTAAGGCAGTTGGAAGGATCTTCCGTTGTCACAAATAACAACGGAAAAACACAAAGAACTAACAACTCTTTTCAGGTCCATAAGAGCTTTGTGATGATAGGGGAAACTAGTGCTCTTTCTGTCTGGAGAGACACATGTGAATACCGAGAGTCACACGAGAGCACAAACACAGGAGACAAAACCTCTTCCACACAACATGAGATTCTGTCTCACCCAGTTTCACTAACCTGCTAACAGCCATCTGTATGCAGCAGTCCCGGAGTGGGAAGCCTAAATGGAAACTGGCAAATTGCTGGCAGTTAGAGTGGACAAGCGGGAAACTAAACGCTTCCTGGGAAGCCCAGTCATAGAGGCACCAGAGCTTGGCTGAGTTTTACTTCCAGGAGTTTCACTAGGTTCTGACAATAAAAGCAGAGAGAGAAAAAAAAATATATAGCAGAAAGAAAAATTCTCATTTTTTCTCTTAGCAAGAGGAGGTAAAAAAGGAATCCTTTTGAACAGGACAACTTTATCCTCAGAGAAGGTCCTCTCAAGTGAAACTGAGTAGGTCTCTCCTGAACCTACTTGCAGGGCTTTTATTAGTCTACTGACCTGGGCAAAGGTAATACCTAACTCCATCTCCCTAGAGCCATCCTGTTCCAGCTCAAGAAGAGGTAGAAGGAACTGAGAAACACGCATGAAGTTCACGGTCCAGGGCCACAGGCTCACTAAAAGTTGCCAACTCAATCCTAGGACTAGACAACATGTCACTGACTGCTATGAAGCTACTGGAATCAAGAGAGTAGCCTAGTTACCAGGACAAGGAACAGGATACAGGTTTCAAAAATAGACACACACACATGTAATTTATTAATGAAGATGGTGCCCAGAGAGTTTATAAGAAAGAATAGTGCTTTTAGCCAATTATGTAGGAACACTGAACCAAAGCAAAATAATTTTTAAAGAAAATATCGTAGTATTAGTTTGGCAAATAGTTTTTCATTAGAACACAAATAGAACAAACCATAAAATAAAATGGGTGAATTGGATTTTGTCAAAATTGAAAACATTTGATCCTAATTAATTACCTTTAAGGAAACAGGAGAGCTGTCCTAAATATTGCTTAGAAAATGTTGGATAAAGTGCTGTATCCATCAACATGACACAAGTAGATTACAAGAATATAATTAATTCAATCAAAAGGAGAACACAATGAATAGCCACTCCACAAACAAAAATGTATAAATGACAAATAAGTACAATTAAACTTGTACACCATTATTAGGCATTAGGGAAAAGCATGACAAGTCATCATATGTGCACTTGAAGTAGTTCGCCTCTTTGGGAAACATTACAGGTAATGGTTGCCAAAAAGAGAAATGTTTTATGTACATATGCAGGGTCAATTTGTAAAAGTGTTCTTTAGTTCTACCTGGAAAAGACATGTTTAGAATTGAACCTGTAACTCCAATATATATATACTATTTTTCAGAATACTTTTACAACAGCTTAAATTTTTGATTAAAATACATTAATTTCTATTTCTTCTCTTATAAGAATTTAAAGTTTACTGTTCATTCAGAATGGTTCTACTGCCACCTTATATAAAATTTTGTACAGAATTACACATTCTAAAAGAGCAGTCTGAGAAATGTAATTCCTTTTCATTGTACTTCTTTTTGTTTATTCTACTGTGTTGTAATTTGTGTGAATTATGTTTTATATATGATCATATAACTGTAGTTTATTATATTATCAAAAGTATTAGGAAATTTTAATGTTTCTTTATTAAAATACCACTAGAAAAAATTTATAATTTTGTCTTAAAAATTCTCAATCATATATTTTACTGCCTTTGTTTTCTACATAATTGTTTTTCTCTCTCATTATTACTATTATTTGACATGTATTTTTACTTCTACTATGTGGATAAAAATTCTTTAAACCACAAGCAGAAAAGAATGATTTTTGTCTTCTGGGAAACTTAAAGAATTACAAGCTATTTATTATTAGATAAGAATTTCCAATTTGTCAATTTTTGATGTGAGCAAGACTTAGTATAATATAAATGTTACTAGCTCTGAACATTTTTCAAAGACTGCTTATAAATTTAATATGCATTTTTAAAAATTTTGTTTGTAATACTTTGTATTAGTATATTTCATCACGTAATTGCTACATTTATTGTGGGGAGTTGGTACAAGTACACAAAGTATCTTAATTCTTACAAGTTTAATATATTTTTATATAAGCAAGATAGTTGTTTTGTGATTGTTCTATGTGACATGAATAAGAAGTCATATCACCCTTCTATAGTTTGGGTGTCGAATGGCCTCTAAAGGCTCACATGTTAAAACCTTGGTCACTAGTACATGACACTTGGGGAGTTAATGGAATATAGTAGGTATGGCTCATGGGAAGGTTGTTATCTTAAAAAAGACACTAAGACCCCTGAACTTGATTTTACAAGACAAGAATAAATTGCAGGTAAGTAGAGTAAAAATCAAGTAGAAACTCACAACATTTTCAATTTTCTCAGAAAATCTAAAGTTATGCTTTTATTTTTTTCTGTCTGTTTTTAGTTAACTTTGTAAGGAAAGAAATTATATTATAAAAGAAAAAATGTCTGAACCAGTTTTTTGAAAGTTTTCAATTTCTGAATAATGTGTCTCTCATTTTTAACATAGGCAGTGTCATACCTGTATTTATCTTATGGACTGAGAAATTAGCAATGAACAGTTTTAATCCAACAAAAGCCATCAGACATCCAGTAAAAGAATTCATGAAAATGATATGAAACATAGACCAACAGAAAAGAATGAGAGTTTTACTCATCTGATAATCTAGGGAAAAATCATAAAAATAATTTTAAAATTCCAAAAACATATACATTTCCCCCTTACACTTTTTATATAAAGTTAAACAGAAAACAAAACCCAACTGAGAAGTTCAAGTTAGAAACTTTAAAATTAATATAGAAAAAGCTAAATATATAAAAATGAGTTAAATTGATAAAGAATTATATTCACATCATGAATCAGAACTATTTTCTTCTTAATGGGTTTTATTGAAAGATGGGTTGTAGAAAATGTGAATATAGAAACAAACATTTTCTATTTTAGATAACAACAAAATACCTTCTTAGAAAGTAGTGGCAATTAGAATTAATGACTATTGAAAGGAAAAAGGAAAGGAAACAACGACCAATTTTTACTTATTCTTTATAAAAGTAGTAATAAAAGATTGGCTCTAGGGAAGATAAGTTTGGATTTAGCAAACTAATACTCAATACTGGAATTACCATGGTGTCTATTTCTGATCATGGTCACTTTGAGATACTTGGTATCATAATGAACTGTTGATTGTGTTTACAAACATTTGCAAGGAGCTCGTTTACTAATTCCTTCTAGTTGGAAATACTATTTTGTGTAACTGAAAATGACTTGATTATCTGAAAATAATTTCATATCCTTTAGTTTAATAGAGATAGAAATTATCTAAATTTAGTTCTCTGAATATTTGCTCCACCTTGGAAACCACATTCCTGGGAAGGAAAAAGAACAAAGTCCTAGTATGTATAAAATTTCCTTCAAGCTTCCTATGCTTTTATACGTGTTACCAGACACAACTTTTTAATTAGTGCTTAGAGACAGCACTTTGGAAAGAAAACAATTTTATCACTAAAAATTACCATTTTTACTCTAAAATAATGACATACTTTTCAAATAATATGCTACATTTTTAGTATCTTACCTATGATGAAGAACAGCATAATTAGCAATGATTAATCATCGGTGCCTGGCCATTAGAAACATCACATTAAGTTTATTTTTCCTAAAATTTTGAGAATTCATTATTACTTTTGCAGATGAAGAAAATAGCAACAGGGATTTTAAGAGCTTTGGCCATTGTCACAAAATTAGTTGTCTTAGTTACTTTTCTTTTGTTACTCACAAAATATCCAACATTCAAAATTAAAGAAGGAAAGCTTTATTTCACTCACAATTTGTGGAGGTTTCAGTCCATACTCAGCTGGCTCCAAGGCTGGATGGCATGGCACTGGGGTAACACTTGAAGGCAGCAAAAGACAGCAAAAGCAAAAAGAGCAAAAAAATAATAGGGGACAACAAGCCTCTTTTTGTATCTTATATTGTGAGCAGGATACCCTCCTCACCGGAGGACCCGGAGGAGGACCCGTAGGATCTCTGTGCCCTCCTCTCACACAGGCTCTGGATGTTTACGAAGGGAGGACCCTGGACCCCTGCTGAGTCTTAGTTAAATTTCTAATCTCAAATTAACACATGAACAACATTCTAGAGGAGTAAGGGCAGGTCCTTACACCTAGGATGTAGAACTGCAGAGTTAGTTAAGCTTCTAGATTTCTCAATTTGACTCACTGTATCAACCATTACAGTAGTAAATAGCAAAAATAGAGTTTGAACAATGGCTGATACTAAAGTCTATAGTTTTTCTTGTCTATTGTGTTTTCCTTTTCCCTTAAAAACAGCAAATGAGTACTTCCAGATTTTTCAGTTTGAGCTAGACATTTCCACCTAGGAGAAATTTCTAGAATGTTTGCTGTTAAACTAACTTTGTGTGCTAAAACATGTACATAAATGGCTACTACTGTGTTCTACTAGCACCTAACTAGTATTCAGCAACCTATAACTTTCTTCAGAAAGTTAGTATACCAGTGTGCTATACTAACTTTGTTTTTATAAAGAACATTTGCATTAAACCTTCCAAGGCCCTTTCTGAGAGTCTCTAAAGTAACTGCAAGATATATAGAAGAAAAATATTACCAAGAAAATTCTAATTTTCTGAGTTAGATGAATTTCTCCCACTGCTTATACTAATTAAGTAGAAGTCAATAGTATGGAATATCAAAACTTATTTTGGATATATATTCCTTTTAGACATTTAAATTGCTCTGTATTTTGCCTTTATAAAGTTATACCAGAAAATTATTTTTGGTATATCCACATTGGTAAAATTACTTCCTTATATTATTTACGTCCCTATGAAAGAAATTATTAAATTGAGGTATATTCACTTAAAATATCATCCAAAATATTTTCTAATAGAATAATTTTATGAATAAGTATTTTCTCAACCTTATAACATCTCTGAATACTATCATTATATAATTTTCCAAAATTTTAGGTCAAAAAGAGTACCCACTATTTTTAATAACATTTTAAATATTTCTATTTAACATCTTCATTTGTTACTCATTTTCCTTGTTTTTTAAAATCAATTTCCTGACTATATTTTCATTAAATTTTGATTATTCACTGATATATAAAGTTTTTGGCATTCATATACATCTCTAGTGCCATGCATAATTATTCATCACATAACTCAATGCTAATATTAATTTTTATTTCTGTGTAAATATTTACTCTCAAACGTAATAGCTTAAATTACTTATCATCTTGCAGTTTCTGTGCTTCAGTTCAGCACAGCTCAGATGAGTGGTCTTTGCACAGGGTCTCTGATGTGGCTGCAGTTAGAATTTGGAAATAGGCTGCAGTCATCTGACAGCCTCATATAGGATGGAGCATCCATTTTCAAATCTCAGAGATAGAGAGCTCATTGTCTTGCTTTTATCTTGCCATGTTAGTCTCTCCACAAGGCTATTTAACTGTCCATAGCTCATGGCATTTGACTTCCCCCCAACAAACAAAATGACAGGAAAAAGACAAAGGAAGAGGCATTTTTTTTTCACCTAGACCCTTTCCTCATTCATTATTACTTCTATTTTTTAGGTTCAATTCACTAAGTCCAGAAAAAATTAAATGCAGCACATTAGACTTTATACTCCTGAAAAAAGTATCAGAGAACTTTTATTCAAAATCCGTTATAGCAATATATAATAATACAGTAATTGTTATAATAATTTTAATACACATATACGCACTAGTATATCCTGGTGCTAATGTTTCTTGATTAGTAACTGCATAGAGTATCTTTTCTCTATAACTTAATTTTAATCTATATAACTGTGAATATATAGTTATATATGAATATATACTGTCTTTGATAAGTAGCATTATTTTATATCCTTGTTCTTTCAACTAGGATATTTTGACTAGTTATACTTTATGCCATTGCTGGTACAGTTGGATCACAGAGAATGTTCTTGTATTTCTGTTTGTATTAGTTGTTAGTTTATTCTTTTACTTTGCCTTCTTTTGATTGTAGTATTTTTTTTTCTTTTTTGTACCAGGAATCAAACTGGGGAACCTTGTGTTTGCCAGGCAAGTGCTTGTGATGCTGAACTGCCTTCTTTTGAATTAATCAACATTTTAGTATTTCATATTACCCTTCTACTTCTTTTATAGCTTTCTCATTTTATAACTTTAGTTGCTTTTACAATGTGTGTTTTTGACTAATGGTTTACCTTAAATTAGTGCTTGTACCAACTGCCAAACAGTGTGAGAACAAACAGTATACCCGGTTTATTCCTGGTCAATATTCTTTCAAAGCTACCTGAATATGTAATCTTTCCTTACTCTTCATATAGTCCTGCACTTTTGTATTCTCTTCTGATAGCCTATTCCCTCAGTTTAACATAGGATCAATAGGATTTCTTGATAATTCACATCAAAAGGTAGGTACACTTTAAATTGCTGAAGTTTTAATTTTTTTAAAATGTCACTTGTCTTTCCCTTTTGATCGATGTTTCAGGAAAATATAGATAGTTTGATCCTATATATTTTCCTAGCACATTAGAGTGATACTTCATTCCTCTCTGTTTTACATAACTTCCTGAACATCAGCTGCTGATCTCATTGCTGCTCCTTTCAGTATGAAATATCTTTCTCTGATTATCTATCTATCTATCTATAGATAGATAGATTTTTTTTTTTTAATTATCGGTACAGGGGATAGAACTCAACGACGGCGCACTTGCAAGGCAGGCGCTTATGCCACTGAGTTAAACCCCCAACACCTTCGATAATATTTTTAAGATTTTTCTCTACATCTTTGAATTACCGCAGTCTGACTGTGATGCTCTTGTGTGTTCATTGGTTTGCATCAGTCTTGATTGGGGTTTGCTGAGTTGCATTTACTTTTATTTCATTAGTTATAAGATCTTTATCTCTACAAACGCTATCTTCCATGCTCTTCATTTTGCGGTCTCAGAATTCGCATTGCACATGCATCAAACAGACATTTAGGCTCTGCATTTAATTCTTTGTTTTGTTTCCATTCTTTTGTTGTTTCCTCAGTACTCAGATTAGGTTTACAGTTCATTAACCTCGATTTGTGTTATGTTCAGACTGTTGTAAAATCCATCTAATGGGTTCTTAACATAAATTTATTTACTGAATATCATTTTAATATTTTTTATTCCAGAGTAATAGATTCTTCCTTACAAACAATCCAAGTCTCCTGACTTTCTTTTTTTTTTTTTTTTTTGGTACTGGGGATTGAACTCACAACCTCATGCTTGCCACACAGGTACTTAAGCCACTGAGCTAAATCCCCAGTTTCTTCCTTACAATTCCATTTCTACATCAGAATTCTTCATTATTAATTTGTTTTCTTTCTTCTACACCATTTAACACATTTAGTGCATTTATTTTAAATGCCTTGCTATTACCTCAGTATTAAAATCATCTATGGTTCTCCAATTTTGGTCTGTTTTGTTTCATTCTTACTCACTTTCTCCTACTTCCTCAAATAGCTATTAAAATACTTAAATTTCATACCTGCAATATGTATAGAGGATTTAAGAACATACTAACAATAATTTAGTATGTTTTGTTATTAGAAAGTTAATAAAATGTTCTCTTTAGAAACATTTTATTAATCAGCTTGCTATAAAAAGGGTTTTGTTGCTTGTTACCTCAATTGGAGAAATAGTAGTCCTATGAAATTTTCACTTAGTATTATACTCATTTTCTGCTATCCACTGTATCTTAAGTGTCAGTCTTAGTAATGAAACTTGGAACCTAAAAGGATTAATTAGTTCCTTGTCTGTATTTTAAGGAATTTTAGTGGACTGTGCTGGTTTCTCCTTAGAACATCTGGGATAAAGTTAATTAAGTGTTATATTATTGTGTGGATAGAGACTGATGGCTGAAACCACCACTCCTGGAGTTTAGGAGTGTAGTTTAAATAGTACACATCAATATGTGTATGAAAAATTTAAAACCACATAAAACAATGACAAAATTAAAAGCCTACTAAAATGAGAGGGAGTGGAAGAAAATATAGCAATATTCCATTTCTTAAATGCCTACTCTAAAATTCTATTATATTATCCTAAACAGATTGTTAAGACTCATTCTTTGTCCTAAAATAAGAGGGGTTCAGAGAGGATTAGAATCCAAATTGCTCATCCCAAAGCCTGCTACTTTTGTACATAAAGGCTGTATAATCTTTTCTCAGTCTTGTTTATCCTATAAAAGATTGGATTCCATTTGTGAGTCACTCTTTAACCTTGACAGATATAAAAGTCATTGATGTATAATTCAATATTGTAAATTTTTCAAAACTGGATTTTTGTTTTCATTTTTTAAAATTTTTATTTAAAGAGTAAAAATAGTAAAATAGAAAAAAGGGTAGAAATAATACAGAACTTCAAAAAAAATAAACAGTAATAAATCACTAGTTGATAGATTATATATTGTCCTTTTAGAAATAGTCGTTCAAGTTACAAAAATAAGCATACAAAATGTACATTCAAACAGTAAGGCTGCAAATAGTTCTGTTCAACGATTCAACAAAAACTTAGTAATATGGTTATCAGTCTTACACACTTAAACATACATGCAGTTATATCCTTTAGAGCACTTTCTTTTCCTCCTTTTGCTTTTTAAGTCCATTATCTGCTTAGTTATATCATGTTTCAGCTTGCTCAGTACCTTGCTGATCTGTTTTGTTATTTCCTTTTAAATCACCTTATATAATTCTGTTGTTGAATTTCTCCTCATCCATGCCCCCTGGATCAGCTTTGGTGGAGTTGGGAGTTTTTGGAGGTGTTTTGTTACCTTGTTATTTTTTTTTAAATTTTATTTTATTTTTATTATTTTGAAGGTAGTAAAATACAACAGAACAAGACAGAACAAAGCCAATTGAGACAGTGCAGTGAAATTGGTACAAGACTTCACAGTAGGTTACTGGGATAACAGTAATAGGTACCATAGTATATCTCATTATCTTCACAATAGTTGTTCTTTCAATCAGGTATAGCAAAATCAAATGAAATACAGAACATGATAGAACTTATTAAAACAGAATATTGAATAGAGCAGTACAATTAATTGGAACAAAGCAAAACAGTGATAACAATATTTACCTTCAAAGAGATGGTAAAAGGAAATCCCCCCTATTTGCTACACTGCACATGATCAACCTCCCAAGAGATGCTCAGACCTCTGGCTCCCATTTGCTAGTGGGCTGGGGTGGGGATGGGATATTCGATTCTCAGCCAGCCTGCTGGTAGGCTCATGGCTGCTTACCATGGAGGCAAACTGGTTGCTTGGTTTCCCAGTGCCCTAAGTTCCAACATGGAGAGGATCTCGGAGATGCTGGTGTTTCTCCCCCTGGGGCAGTCACAGCTCGCCTGGGCCACAGCTGCTTACCAGGGAGGTGAGCTGGTTGCTTGGTTTCCCAGCATCCCTCTGTTTTCATTTTAAATAGCATGGGCATTAGATTTTGACAGACATATATCTGAATTATGGATTATTAGCTTAAAAAGTTGATACCAGTGGTATGAATTCATTAAATCTTCATTTCTTCGAGAATGATAACTAGAATATCTCTTGCAGTTTTATTGTAAAGCAAACCACTGTTTTATATGTAAGTATAATGTGCAGGCAATCTTGTCTGAGATATTGTAAGCATTTGACACATAATCTTTCTTATTATAATTTTGAGTGACAACAACAGCAAAGTCATAATCTTCTTAAGAAACCTACAAGTCTGAACGTTACTTTGCAAAAAGTTTAATATCTTTGTTGTTTCCATAGAGGGAGCCAACATACATAAACAATTCTCATTTATGGTGTTCTATTTATTTTGAGTATTCAGCAGAAGGAAGGAGCAATTGAAATGAAAGGACTTAGCAGTTTTTCAAGTACGTCCTCTTTTCCTAAAATGAGAAGTCAGTCACTTTTCACAACTACCATACAATAATTAAATAGCCACCCATTGTTACTGCCACTTTTTTCCAATTCTGCTCTGCCGCTTCTGCAATGCACCTCCCATTGGGGAAAGACTAACCCATAATAAATGTATTCTTACACCTGAGCAGCCACATAGGTATTCACGTTTTACAAGGAGTAATATTTTCTTTTACAGTTTTTCCCAAAGGTACTTTATATCTTTCTAGTCCAGAGCTAAAATAGTAAAACTCTCAAATTTGATGGACTAAAAAAAGTCTAAAAGTTTTCATACTATATAGACAGAATTATAAACATGCATTTTTGTACTATTTAAAATTTATTTTGTAACAGTTAATGTTATTACCGCTGTATTTCACAAATATATATATTTTTCAAGAATAAATTCACATACATAAAATGCTGATTATAGTAAATATACTATGCACTTTTATAAAACCAAATGTGTTTGATATGTTTTTCTGGCAATAAGACAAATTAAGTTTGTAAGTGCCAGTGCATTTTCACATGTATGTAACTTACCTGAAATTCACAAATTCTATTCCAAATGAAAAACATGAATATGCTTAAAAACCTCATGAAAAAATAGTTTAGCTCAAATAATTAATTTTCATCTAAACAATGAGCCCATGAGAGGAAAAAGTAATATCTTTTCCTCACTTACTGAAAAGTTCATGACTGACAGGTCCATTATAAAAGACAAATTAACAGAAAGAAGCATACTAATTTATTTAATGCAGGTTTTATGTGACTGAAGAGCTGTTAGAAATAAAAAGATCCCCATAAAGCTATGTGTGTATTAAAGGACTGACATGCAGAAATATTGCTGAAAGACAAAAGGGTATGATTTAAACGTAATAAACTGAAGGGTCATTAGCAGATTTTCTTAGATTCCTTATGTGACATTTTTGCCCTTTGAGTATGTGGCAAGAGACCTGTCACACAAATGAAATCAGTAGAGAGTGGGTATAAGAAGGTGGACATGACCTTCGTGGTTTAGACTTTCAAATACAAAGGTGACATAATTTGGGATATTGTGTATGAAATCTAAGTCTTTTCTAAAATGCAGACTATATTCTTTTATTTTTAACACTTTTACATATAGGGCTTTTTGTTATATTTTGCAGTAAAGTGATATACTTGCTGAAATTTTATGAAAAGGCACAATAAAATTTGATATTTATTTCAGTAATAAATTTTGCATTCCCTTAAGTTGTATGAATAGGGTAGTTTCATATTAGCTGTATGCTGTTTACCTATTTTCTTCCCTTCCTCTTACAAATATCAGTCATTGATAGCCTGTACTATAATATATCTTATATATAGCTAATAAACTTGAATTTTAAATTACTAAAATGAGTTTTCAGGTAGCTGTCAAGTAACTCTTTCAGAAAGATTAACTTGGATAATCAAAATTTTATTCTGCATTTTAAAATTATAAATAATTAAAATATACTTTCAAAAGTGAACTTTCAAGTCAGTGAATTCCCAGACTTTTGAGGCTTGTTTTCTGAAGACTGTACATGTTTCACTGTGTGTAAGTGTAGTCTAACACATTTAAGGAACATCACCTACACCACTGTTATGTTCCCCCAAGGCTTATGTGCTAATGTTTTAATCACTAATGAATCATGCTATTGAAGGAGCCAGGGACTCATAGTGTGAGACGGGCGGGAATATGACCTTCAAGTCTCTTCAGCTCACAATAATTGTTATATCCTGGTTATAGGTAGGGATAGCATATTCTGGTCTCTCACAGTACTAAGCCAGCTTTATGAAACACATCCAGAATTAGAACACAAAGATAGGGGAAATTTAATGATGCTAAAACCAGAGTAAGAATCAAGAAAAAAGAGTGTGCTATCACAGATCTTAGAACAAGAGCATCTCAAGGCTGCCAAGGGGATGGCAATCACAAATGCTTCAAAGTACCTTATAAGTTTTTAAGCTTAAAGGTGACAAGATCAGGCAATTTCCACTGGCTTGATCAAGGGGATCATGTTGGCTGCTTGGTGTGGCATATACAGAGGTCACATTATAGTGTACTGAGCAGAGTGCAAAGTGACACGTGAAACTTGAGGATTAATAATTCAAGATTCTTGAATAAGAAGGGAAGGAGGATAATAAGCAGAAACAAAAACAGATTCAAAGGACATTACATTATCTTCCCCATATCTCCCCCAAAATCTCCCCCAAATGAGCCTTTAGGGGAACATTCAAGAATCCAACTGTAGCAGTGGTGTAGTTGATGCTCTTTAAATGTGTTAGACTATGCTTACTCACAGCTAATCATTTATAATCTTCAGAAACCAAGACTCAAAAGTCTGGAGATTCATTAACTTGACAGTTTGCTTTTGAAAGTACAACTAGAAAATGTAGATTAAAATTTTGATGTGACATTACATTATCTCCTCCTTTGCATAAATTCTCAGGTTTCTTCTCTATAGAAGGAAGATTAAAGCCTTGTAATCTTTGTGGAGGTGGGAAGGGGATCTAGGAACAGCAAGGAAGGGAAAAGAAAATAAACATTATTCATACAAGATAGAGATAAGTACTTATTCCTCAAAGTGGATGTAATTGTTATGGATCTCAAACATATTCAAGTTGAAACTAGAAACGAAAAATGATGAACTTTTACAGAAGACAATGTTTTATGTACCTTGTCATGAGGTATTTGTATCACAGAGTAGAGAGAAAAATAAAAAAATGACGTTAGTCTTTTATTTACTTCATATTACATGTACAGATCAAAGCATTGCTTCATCCAAAAAATAAACACACAATGGCCCAAATGACCAGTGACTAGAGTTCACAAGGCTCACCATTTACTTTACTCAGCTTGCACCTTAGGTATGAAGCTTGCGGTCCCACAACATTGAGGACCAAAGTAGTGAACTAAAAATTCAGGTTAGCAGAGTTCTACTGGACATAGTAAGAATAGCTCCTGATTTTCTGAGAGGCGTAACGAGTGGGTGGCTGCTGGGACTCTATGTCGGGATATTTTATACAGCAAAAACAGAAAAACGTGTAACTATGGTTCAAGCTACAATCAACCTATAGGGTTAGATGTACAGTTTCTTAGCTAATATTGACCCAAAAGGGAAGTGAAATATATAGAAAAGGTATACAGTGCTCATTAATTTTAGCTTACCTATTACTTCGACATAGAGAGAACAGAAGCACTCCTGGAAACGGAGAGTGTAGTATGGGTCACAGTGTTCTGGTCACCCACCTATGCTTCTGATGCCTGTCTGGGATCGCTAGACCAAGGGGTATTAATTACCATGTGATCCCAAACTGATGCAGCCTGGCTATCGTGTCTCTGTCTTGAGCTGTAGCTCTATTCAGATTTGCCTCCTACCACAGTCTTGATGTATCTTGTCTTCTGCATTGACTCCCACAAGGGGTCCATTCCTATCTGACTGACTGCTAATTTCTATCTAATTTACCTGTTGGTATTACAGCAATTTCGTGTTTCCCTAAAGCAGATTGGATAACCACTTAAAATCCTGTGGTTTCTATCCCTTCCTGCTAACTGAAACATTGTGAAACATTAACCAACACCTCTTCTTTCCCTCTGCTCTAGCCTGAGTTCATCAACATGCTGCTCTTGGCATCTGTGACTTCAACTGGTTTTCTTTCCAAATGTAAAGGATAGAGTACCTAATAATATGTACAATTATAATTTGTCAGTATTTGATAACATAAAGAAAAAGTATTTGTTTTAGGGATATTTAGAAACTCCTAATTTCTTCGTCAGAAATTCAAATGTTTTTATTTAGGCGGAAGCCATTGAAACTGCATTAATGATTATTTCCCTTGGGCATATCATTTTCCTATCCTTATGTAGTCTTAAAATGTAATTTTTCTTGAAAGTATTCTCACTTAAAATTTAATGAGAATTAGTTGACGAGCTCTCTTTCTTGCAAGATTTTCTATTCTGGAGGTAGCCTGAAAAACCTTAATATGGGATGTCAATGGAATTAGAATTGAGCTAAGTATATAGTATTGAGAGCAATAGTAATTTTTATTAAGTCTCATAGTTTCCAGGAATAATTATGATAACAATATAAGCATTCTAAATTAAAACAAATAAAGCTAATATTTGATATTGACTTAGATCCAGGTGCATTTAAATACATTTGTGAAAGGCAGCCTTGACAGTGGCTAGGAGCCGAGGGGTGTCGAGGTCGAATAAAGCTTAAATTCCACTTAGTTTCTTATTTTCTAAGTAATATTGGTCCAGTGCCTTATAGTCTGTGTGACTCACTTGCCTTGTCTGAAAAGTGAAGAATGATATCTATGCATCTCATATATTTTAGCAAAAATTAATTGATATACAGATTTATAATGCATAGGTAAGCACTAAGAATTTAATAATTTTTAAGCAATATGTTCTAATCACAACTTCAGTTTCAGAAAAACCATCCTGTTACTTCTTCCTAATCCATATGTTGGCTGGAGACTCTAAAACTGTACCAAGGCTTGGCTCAAGCTGTGTGGTTAATACATAACAAAACTAGTTTCTAATCAATTATCACATATTTTCTGTTAGCTCTCCCTACCTGACTTCTCTTTTTCAGACAGGATTTTGTAGTCCTGATCAGGATTTTTTACTCCTGATTCATGTCTTTATGTTTTATTGTGAGTTATATGTTTACAGAGAGTCAGAAATTATAACATTTAAGAAAAGGAAACCAGATGTAAGCGTCAGTGTGTAAGAGTTATAGCAAGTTGTTTCTGCCAATTTAGCCCAGCACTTCTGATCTGTGCTGTCATTGACTCTGAGCAAAAATCTTAGTAGAAGGCTGACCTTCAATTAATTCCTATTTTTCAAGTAGAGGGTTTTATTGGACTCATGTAAACATAAAGTATGCACTGAGATAAACAAATAAATAAATAAATGTAAATAAAATAAAGAAGAAGAGGCATAGTACAGATTTAAAAGAAAACTGTACTTCTTGGGGAACACAAAAGTAAATAAACTTCCCTTCAAAAATTCTGTGCACTTTGTAATTCAAATTGCATAGAAAGCTCAGATTGCCAATATTTTTCATGCTGTTGCTTTCCAAAGTGATAGCTCCTTCCATTCATTATAGATAGAAAGTGACTGAGAAGCTTTAGAAAGTTAAATGCAGGTGCAAAGCTGTTGATCCCAGCCTAGGAAATAAACTTTATATATCCAGGAAGACTGTCCAAAAAAAATCCCAGCTGTGGCACCACAGTGTTAGGATGTTTTAAGAAAGATTAAGCCAAGCGAAGGGAATTTAGCTGAATACAGGCAGAGGAATAAACTGCAAAGTAATTAAGAGCAGTTCTGTTACTTATAACAGTTAATATTAACTGACTTTTGTGTTCAGTTTCACTTACCTTGGCAAACACTTTGCAAACTAAATCCCATGCACTTTTGTAGCCTAACACTCTGGGTTGAGAACATCTACTGAGCTTAAGCAAAACTTTAGTATTTAAGATTTTTTAAAAAAAATTAAGATCATTAGAAATTTAATTTTACATACAAGTCCAAACATTTTATTTGTCTTTCAAAATGAATTATTTTAAAAAGGAATCAATTATTTTAATAAAATCAATGCCACAACTATTTATTTGGGCTTTTCCTCTAAAATGAATGCGTAGTGACAAGTTTTAAGGATATTCCCAATTACTTTTATTTATATTAACTGACAATCTGAGAAATGTCAACAAATATTGCTTCAAGTACCATATTCTTATTCAGATTTGACATAGCAGCATAAGCCAACTTCATACGTCCCATCCAGACGGGGAGCTATTGAACCACTGAAATATGTGAGACAGTTTCATGTTTCTCTTATGTACCAATTCACTGCTTTCAAATATTTTTTATTTGCATGGATTGAAATGTACAGAGCTGTGATGAGTTAGACATAAAAGACTTTCTTCTTACCTTCCTTGCATCATTTTGACATAATTCTCCCAGAAAAACTAAGAAGTAGAAATGAAACTGCCTCATATTTGTGGCAATTATGGTACAGAGAACAATTTTAACGGGACTGAGTAGCCCTGGTAAAGCACGAACCTATACCATTTATGTTCAGAGAGACATGGACTTCAGAAAAGTCATTTAACAGCAGAGAAGTCATTTCAAACCAATTCTGCTCTTTGTTTTCATGGATGGAAATATTAAAAGAAATCCAATATATTGTCCACAGCAACCTTTACAAGATTTCTCTTTCCTGTCTCTCTCACTTTATCAGTTATATCCTCTAGCTGTGAGGTCCTGGTTATTCATACCTAATTAAATATTAGTTACAACAAAAGATAAGCTAGTGTTTTACACTGTGAGTACCTTGTGTCCTTATCAAAGAATCCCCATTTTATAGATGGATTAATCAAGTTTGAAAAATGTAATAGGCCCAGATTACACAGCCAAGAAGCTCAAAATGTTTAAATTATACTATGCTGACTCTTATCATTTTAAAGGCTGAATTTTGTAATTTGGAAGGACTTGGTTTCAAAATTTTTCAAATTCTCACATAATTCACTGAAAGATTTATTATATTTCCTCACAGCAGAGAGTGTGGGTATCATCTATGTATGTATACATATGTGTATGTATTTACCTACCTTTCTTTCCATCTACAACCTATCTCTCTGTGGTAACTATCTGTGTATACACAATGCATTTCAACTTTCAGTGGATTTATACTGTAATAAATTCAGAAGTCAAAAAGGTTCTTAAGTTCTAAATTCACCACAGTTCATTTCCCTAGATGATTTAAAAGTATTTAGTTGTATTATAGGTACTTTAGAGATGAGATAACTATGTGAAAAGTGGAGACCAAGTTTCTTGGAACCTGAGCCTGTCATTTTTCTCTCACCTCTGAAGACAGAGGAACTTGCAGGACAAGTAAGCGTAGCAGATGGAGCACCCTTGGCTGTCCCTGTTGAAGTGTAGTGTTGTGAGCCTTCTGAGAAACTCCAGGTCAAGACAGCCATGAAGAGATTTGCAAAGTAGGAGGGGATAAAACCATGGTCACAGAAACCCAGGCTTCCTAGAAATATAAACCCTTTAACAATGTAAGGGCAAACCATGTTTAGAGTTTTTCAGAATAAACGCCTAGAATCTGTTTTTCGCTGGCCTGAAAAGAGCCACTTTTCTAACAGAGCCCTGGACAACTGTAACTCTAAATGTTCTAGGATTGAATAGTGTGTCAGTGTATTTGTGTAAGTTAATGTTTAATTGCCTGGTCTTGCTGAAACCTTATTCTTCTTCTTTCAGCTTTTCCTAGTATTTGTAGCCTGCTCTGATCCACATCTTATCAGTCATCAGCTGCCAGGCACATGGTACTAAATTTGTCATAACATACACCATCCATTGGTCCACAATCGCAAGTACACACTAAAATCAATGGATTAGGCTTCAAATGCCAGAGTCCACCTCTTTGATAATTAAATCACAATCCCTAGAAGCAATTTCTGGGTATTTATATATGCTTTTAAAATAAAATGTACAAATGGCCAATAAATGCATGAAAAATATCCAATTTCTCTGGCCATTAGACAAATGTAAATTAAAATAATACTGTAAATTAAAACAATCGTCTAACTTGAGACAGAATGACTAACACCAGGAAATTAAATAGTAGCAAATGCTGAAAAGACTATGGAAAAAAAGGAACCCTTTTATATTGTTGATAGAAATATACTTTATACAACCATTATAGAAATAAGCATGAAATTAAAAATTTAAAATTGCATTCTATCCAGCTATCCTCCTTCTATGTATTTCCCCAAATATTACAATGATCCATATATATCTATGTTTATAGTAAGTAGCACTATTCATAACAGCTAAATTTTAGACTCAGTCTATACATCGACATGTAAAATAGATAAAAATGTGATATCTATACACAATAGACAATAGATTATACACAATAGAACATTACTAAACAGGTCATTTGTAGGAAAACAGATGCACCTTGAGACCATAATGTTAAGTGAAATAAATCATGCACAAACTTAAAAATATCGCATGATTTCTCTTATATGAGAAACCTGAAATATAAATGACAAAAATGAAAGACTGATACAGTAAATACCTCAGTTCACAGGCAATTTTGTTCACAAACAGAAGCATTCAACAAAAATTTTGCTTCCATTTTTGAACTCTGAATTAGTTGACAAACAAGATCCTGACCAATCTCCCCAGAATCGTGGAACAGATTAAATTCATGAACCAAAGTATCAGTATAATAGGAAATAGGGATATAGATCCTTTGCAAATAGTAAAGCTGCCAAGAGTTGGAGAGAAAGCAGAGGAAGGGAAGAAGGGGAAAAATAGTAGAATTGAGATGCTTTATGGACATAAGCCAACTCCCCAAGGGGAATGTGACTATGTAGTACAAATATGTACTCTAATAAAAAAAATAAAAATTGAAAAAAAATTTAAACTTTTTGGTCTTCTGATGTATGTCATTGTGCTGAAATAACCAGGTCAGACTTCACATGCAGTAGTTAGGCAAACAACAAAAGTTACTAACAACTTTGTAGTACATTTGCATTTTATTTCAAGACATTGGAGTAAATTTAACACAGCTGCCCCATCTAGGGCATTTGAGAATGAATTACCAGAAATCATGTTTTGAGAAGTACAGGATAATCCATCCGATAACAGTTTTCTGTCCTAAACATTATGGAAATCTATATAACATTATTTAAATCAGTGTTACAAGATATTTTATCCACAATGTAAACAGAAGTCCTTCTCTAAAGGCATTATTTGAAGAAAGTAGTAGATGGTCGATTAGCAGTAAGGTATTAGAGAAACAGAATCATAGTTGTTAAACTCAGAAAATCTTTAACCTGTACTAACTGATCTTTTAGGGATTAAGACTCAAAGACAGCATATTTCATAATTTGTGTTTTATAGCTGATATAAAGCTGAACCAATACAATACGGCAAGAATTAGATCAGCCAGTGAGGGATAAAATCAGGAAGAATACTCGTTTCAGCTGATGATATGCTTATATGAAACCACTCAATAGAGAAAGAAATATTGCCAAGACTGCTGAGGCTATTTCTAGTTTACTCTTAGTGGAAAGACAATAGACTTTTTTTCCCATATGATTGTTATATTTGAAAAATGCCATGATAATCAACATTGCAAAAATCAGTAAAAAATCCATTTTCTTTATTGAGGCAGTAATTTCTGGAAAGATGGCCGGAAGCTTCACCTATTTTGTAAGTTATAGTTGGTGTTTGGTTGTTTGCCTGTGTGCCAGCACACAATAAATTTCCTGGGCTATCTGCAGGGCACAATGGGACAGTTATTTGCATCTACAGTAGAGGAACATGTCATACTTGTTTTTTACACATTTCTTATCCCTATTTAGGTCTGTGTTTGTAATTAATATTTTTTAAAATGTTCCCACTTTATTACAAAGTGCAAGATCGGTTCTCTGCAGTCCATCTTTTCTTTATTTTACAACATACAAAATATTTTAAGCTGGGAAGATATATGATTCTTGGTGTCAGTATGCAAAAGTAGCAAGAAAGAGAAGCAGTGTGGGCCCACTTATAAAATGTCATGTTCTCAGTTTTTTCAGCTGTAAGACACACTACCCCATATCATTCATTAACAACATTTTCTGTAGTTAGTATGCTCAGATACCTATACTTAGAAGCAGTTCTCATCTACAGGGACCAGATTTTCAGGAGCTACATCTACTGTCTGTCTCTTGGAGGATACAGGACACCCGGTATCCTTGCTAACTTCTGTCTGTGAAATTCTCACCTACTAAATGTATACTCTATGATATTTTCTGTTCTTCCACATCTGCTTCTTTTGTGATGCATTTCTTGTTCCCTCTCTCCTTTTTATGTGTTTCATGTTCTCCACTTTTCTTTAATCTGCTAGTGTACTTATTTCTTCGAATGCATTCTATGACACTTGATTGTATCCTCCCTTAAATTGTTCTCCAAATTTTTCATGGATCAGGTCTTTCTAAAATCACTAGACTCCCTAAGGGAGGAAATCTGTCATTCTTATTTTGTGTCCTCATGTTCCCTTGCACTTTGTCAGACATACAGCGAGCATGCGACGAATGCTGAGTTGAAACAAGTTTGAATTTTTTTTTTATTAAAGAGGGAGAGCAGAAAGGGGTGAAGTAAGGTATTGTAACAGATGCTGCTATGATTTGAATATTTTGCCTTTTGAAGCAGATATGGAAGTTCAATTGATATTTTAACAGTACTAAGAAGTGTGGAACATTTAGGAGGTGATTATGTCATGATAGCTCTACTATCATAGGTAGAATGAATGCCATTATCATAGGAGAAAATTGGTTTCCCTGGCTTTCCCTCCTTTTGTCTGTCTGTCTGTATGTCTGTCTGACTTTCCACCATGTGATAGAGCACTAAGAAAGCCTAAATTAGATATTAGAACCTTGATATAGTAATTTCTAGCCTCAAGAACTGTGTCTACATAAATTTCTCTCCACTATAAATATCACGGTATCTTTCTGTTATAGTACACAAAGCAAAACAAGTATGTAAATGGGGAAAATAATCTGCTGACCATAAGCACTTCAGAATTATACTAAATTGGCTGAAGTTCCTGTAGCATTCTCTGCCTCTGATTTCTATGCTCCTGCTTTGCCAGTCTGCTTACAGTTTCCCAGAAGTCAAGCTTGTCACTGCACAGTGCGAAGGCTGCACTTCAATGTGTGTCACCCCCCTTTTGTGTCCTCTTTGTGCAGATATTCCGCTTTCTCACAGAATTGCTGCATCTCTCTCCCTTTTGTGTCTTCCACCAGTTACTTTTTGATATAATAGACACCTTTCTCAGGGTACATAGAGCTGAGCAGGATCAATTTCACTAAGCATACTTCCACTGCTACGGAATTATCAGGCTTGCAGATCCACTACGTTGGTAATTGGGTTCTGCTACTTTCATGTTAAGAGTGACGCACAAATTGACATGATGGAACTGCTTTAGATGACAAATGTGACATCTGCAGCAGAGCCCACCACACAGCTGTCAGCAACATCTCAGTCCAGGATTTTTTTATGTCCGCACTGGTGCCCTGTGATACCTACCTCTTAAGCAGCACAGTCTTTATCTGGTTTATTGCTTCAAGTTTCAATCAGTGGATTATTAGTCTGTGTGCCCCTTTGACAGCATAGGCTGATGACAGCTTTTGCCACTCTTCTACCAGTGAACATATATTACTATAGTGGAAGATTTTTGTATTATAAATTGCTACATGACCTCAGATTTCTGCAGGTTTATGACTGTTCTTAGTGTGATTGTGATAGCAAAGTGGCTCAAAATTGCTTGCTGAATACACTGAATGCCCGGATTTTGTCCAGCAGTCTTTCCCGAACTATTGCTAAAATAACAGCTGATATCATTGTCTAAAACAGTGAATAATTTAAGTACAAAGCGTTATTGAATAATAACTTTTGGGGGAAAGTTAGGGACTTCTAATTGGGTGAAAGAAAAAGGAATTTATTGTTGAATTATTGCCTTCAATTTCCTAGACAGAACCTTATCAACCGTGTTTTGACCAGTAACATCAACACTTTTTATAACATACCTGGGGGAAAAAATGAAATAAAACAAAATACAATAAAACAAGATTCTTGCAGTTATCTAGAGATCTATTGCTCTTGATTAACAGAAAAATTTGGCCAACTGAAACTGTTACATTCACATGTACCATAAAGAATAAAATAAGTGTTTCTGATAAGAAATTTGAATGTGATTAATTTAAAATTGAACTGCGACTAAATATAACGACTGAAATAGAATTTTGAAAAATCTTTTTTGTATTATTTTAAATAAAATTCTAAACATTCATATTTAAGAGTAAGGAATACCTTAAAGTGAACATTTTCTCATGAAGAAAATGTCAGTAAGGCAAACTTGAAATGTATAACATATGGTGTTTTTGAGTAGTTATCCAGTCAGTATGCAAAAAATAATTTATGATTTCCATTAAAGACATTTGAAATCTACTTTTTTGACACTAATGCCTATATCCAGGAAATTTTAAGCTAAGGGAATAAATTATCATTATTTTAAAACACTCCTGGCTATTGACAAGCCTGCTACAGTGCAGCCACTGCTGTTATTTCCATCTATATATAGTGGATGACAGGTTTCAGGCAGAGCTGGTGGCTTTCTTAAGAGAGACTGTGATCTTATCTGCTTATCTGTTCCTGAAGAATTTTTCTCTCTCTTTTTCTGTCTCGCCTTGCTTCCTTTCTTCTATTTCCTTCACATTTATTTTATAATTTTTATTTATATTTTTAATTTGTGAAAATTTATTTATACAGTTGAGCCTACTTTATAAACAATATCAGGTAGATTATTTCATTCACGCTTACTACTATACAAACATTATCCTTCTATTTATATAAATACTGTGATTTACCAATAGCACTAGGGCTGGAACCCAAGGCATTTGCACTGAGATACAACCCCAGAAACACAGTTTGTGCTACTTTCCTCATTCTTGAGAAGTTTTAGTTCCCCAATGAGCTTTTCTTTGGAAAGATAGGCAGATCAAGAAATATAGTCAAAATGAATATTTCTTTTACAGTGTGTGGCTTCAGCATGGTGAATAAGGTTTCTCAGATCACCAACTCTGAAACATAAAGAAACATGAGGAAGTTTACTGAGGATTCTCTCTAGTAGGGGGGCAGGAAGATTGGTGACAGCGAGACATTGGACCACAATAGAATTAACTCAAAGCCTCAGCCAATACCTTCATGGAGATCTAAAACCACACAGACTCTTAGAATTGCACAAAATAGGATAAGTGTTTATTGCTTTGCATTTGCCAGTTATTTGAGACACTGAGCTTCTGATGGAAGGAGGATGTGACGTTAGTGAGGGATATTCAAAGTGGCTTAGCAATGTGGCAGCTTAGGAAATGATGCATGTAATCACATCTTTTAATTCTTTAGACAAAGTGATTTCTCAAAATTCTATCCAGTTGAATGCTCTTGGTGGTCAACACTCCCAACACTTGGAGAATGAATTTTGTCACAACATGTTTCCTAACAACCACATACAGGCAATTCTAGGACTTCCATGCTGCAAAGTAAGAAAAATGTTGGTTTGATATGAAACTTTTGAATTGCTTTCTGTTTCTTTCCAGAAGGTTCAGTGTTCTATCGTGCTGTGTTTCTCTCCTGGGTCCCACTATCTTTGGTAAGAGATTTCTGGGTAGATGGCCTTAGGAGGAAGTCACAGGCTTCTTTGTTTGCTTCCGGTTTTATCCACCAGCCAGACTTTAACATGGAGAAAACACAGAAAACCATTTCCAAGACATTCTTTATTAAATCATCTTTATTCCCATGTCTCTTGTTCCTTTTATCTATAGTGACAGAATGATCCGCGTGCTATTTTCTTTAACCATCTATTTCATCTGCCATTTCTCTCAAACTTTTTTAAAGTCGAGTGTAGTCCTAAAACCTTTTCTTATTTTTCTGCACCTTTTGGCTTTTATTCTAAAACCTCCATTTTCTTCTACTGCATTTTATTCTTGAGCAGGAAGCTTATATATTAAGTTCTTACCTTGATTGTAAATGCCAAGTCCACTCAGTGGAATAGAATTGTATTGATTATGGCCTGGGGCAGCCCTACCAACCAAGTCTGCGACTTTTTACTTGTGAAAGTTAAGGTCAATTATGTGTCCTTCCTGAGATCCAGCTTTTTTTTTTTTAAAGTGGGAGTAATGTGTGTTACATAAAGTAGACACAGAGACATTATAAAATACTTAGCACAAGGCATGGCACACTAACAGCATACAGTGATGCTCCAGTGGTGCTCTTACTTTATATTTGTTTTGTGTTCTTATAAAAAAAAAACCTTAACTTTATTTTTTAAACTTTAATATTTTAATAATATTCAAAATCCATCAGAAAATAAGAATACAAAAATCCTTAAAGATTCAGTGAGGCTTAGTGTATATTCAAAGTGACTTAGCAATGTGACAGCTTAGGAAATGATGCATGTAATAACACTGCTGAGTACTATCTTGAGATTTTAAAAAATTCATATGTATTAGTGACAGCGTTTTGCATCACTTTTTTCTGGTTTAACATCTTTGCTTTTCATACTCTTTTATCTTTTAGTCTTTATAAAATTGATTCATTAAGATAAAGGTAAACTAGTTATTTCCTCAAAGCAAGAAGTCAACAACAGAATATTATAATAAAATGGGCTAATATTGATTGGAGAAATTTTTATGCCCATGTCATGTATCTTGAGCAACTACTTTAAAGTTAACATGTAATGTATTAGCTATTGTTATTCTCCTATTACTTTGTTATGAAATTTTGCTTTACCTTTTTTCATAAAATAGAATAAATTTTTTAGAAAACCAAAATATATTAAACTCAATTAGATTTATATAATTGTGGTAGTATCCTTGCATAAAAGAAATGATAATAATATTATCTCCTCTATTTGTTTCCCTGGGCTATTATAACAAAACTCCACAACTGGGTGCTTTAGACTGCAAAAAATAATTTTCCACTATTCTAGATAATATATTCCAACACTAAGGAGTTGACATAGTTTGCCTTATCTGCAAGTTCTGGAGAGAATCCATTCCATATACCTCTTCTAGCTTCTGTAGAGGCCAGAAATCACTGACATTCTTGACTTCTGAATCAAATCACTCCATTCTATGCCTTTGTGTTCACATTGCTGTATTCATTCTGAAACTCTCTTACTAGACCTTTACATGATATTCTCTTCTCTGTACATTCAGCCATACTTTCTTCCATTTATACAGACACAAAGACATTCAACTAGGACTTATCCTTATTCAGTGTGTTCTCTTTGTGACTTAATTGTACCTGCAAAGACATTGCATATAAGTAAGACCATATTTACAGGTTCTGGGAATTAGAATTGGAATTACAACTTTTTGCGGAACAAAATTTGATCTCTACTAACCTTAGACATTTTTATGGTGGCTATGTTAGCTAAGATATTTCACATCATACATCAGAAACCTAAGCAAGCAGTAGGTGAAATGTTTTGAGAAGAATTCTGAAATATACTGGAGCTGAGAAGAACATTATGTAAAAAAAGAAACAAAGAATTGAAACATTTTGGAGACTTAGACCATTCTTTTTATCTATTCACGTATCCATTTTTTTTGTCTAGTTGCAAACTAACTTCCTTTGTGTTTTCTTTATCATATAAAATAAACACAGAAATAAAAAAAGAAATGTTTTTGTGGGTTTTTTTGTTTTTTCTTTTGATACCAGAAATTGAATCCAGGTCCTCACCTTTGCTAAGCAAGTGCTGCACTGTTGAGCTACACCCTAATCACTTTTTAGTTGGGGTGGAGATTGAGTGATCTTATTCACTGGCCTTATTTTCCTCAGTAGAAAAAATGAGATTGTTTTTAGCAAGAGAAGAAATTTAATGTGGCACTTTAAAAAGAAGTCAATATTAAAATTATGTGAAACTTGTTTGGGGGAAGGAGAGTTATTTGTGGCAGGATGGTAGACCTATGACATGTGTGATTGGACCAAAAATATGCTGTGACCCATGTATGATACTGGACACCATATACATTTTGTAGATGGACTGATGTTCTCTTTGTATTCTTTAAGCAGCAATAGTTGCTAACTCCAGTGTATCATATGATTGCTGGATAGGAATATTATACAGCTTTTGTTTGAGCTGAGAACTCTTATACAAATAGTACAGGGAACATTTCAGGTTTACTTAAATTTGTCTGCCTTAGAGTCCCTCTGTGAGAAATTTGTTCATTTCAGATTGATATAGATTATTCAAACATTTTATCATATTTTGTTATAAATATTGCTTTTAAAGAAAAGCAATACTATTGGTTTTGTTTTAGTAAGCAAGGCTTCTGAGTAAATCTGTTCTGAGATACTGATTTTACAACAGACTTTTGGTGTTTTAAAGTCTTCTAAGTCTGGCAGATTCATTGAGAGCTGGAAACTCCTCAAACATGTCTCTTTAGCTCAGTATTTTTAGTAAATTATTTAAAAATTCCTTTCTATTACACTGAGAAGTACTCTCTTGCCAGAACTTAAGAGGTTTTTTCTTGAACTCTCTTGTTTTTCTTCATTTGTAAAGGCAGTGTTCACAGAATAAGACTTAAGAATCAATTCAAAGACTGTAGGGAGATGGTACATTACTTAGCTCATAACCATAGCTTCTTCCTCTCTCAGTTTTTTCTTCACTTCAGATGAGCTCTTCTCTGAAGATTTTTGATTCTATCTCCTCTGATCCCACTTCTCAATTTTTTCTTTTCCTCTTAACAATACTTTTCTGTTTTAGTTACTTTTCTCATTGCTGATACAAAACATCTGACACTCACAAGTTAAATGAAAAGTTTTATTTAGCTCACAGTTTGTAGAGATTTCATTCCATAGCTGGCTGGCTTCAAGGCAAGATGGCCTGGCAGAGGGATATCACAGAGTAGAAACAGTCTATGGTAAGCAGATAGGAGAGAGCAAAGCAGCAAGCAGCAGCAAGCAATGAAGCAGCAACAAGCAAGCAATGAAACAGTAGAACTTGCTTTTGTGTTCTGTCTGGGCTGTAAGTCTATTGACTGGTGTTATCTGCACACAGGGTTGGAAAATTTTAATCCCAGGATCACACATTCTAGATCCAGCTACCTTGAAAAAAACCCCACCTGTGACCACATGAGGCTTTGGGAGAACACCTGGATACAAGCCATAACGTTTTCTAAGGAAAAAAAAAATTTTTCTAAAAGCTCTCCCACAGGTAGCTGATGTACATCTAAGCACTTTTCCTCCTTTCTTTTTGATGAGTATTTGTGTGATCACTAACAGAGAAACATATCTTTGTTCAGCATAATTGTTGGAAGAGGAAGATTTGAGGAGCACTATTTGATAAAAGGTTTTCATTTGTAGTCCCTGAAGCAGTGTTTTCCAGGCAGAATACTGGATTGCAAAACGAGACTTGTGTTCTCTTGTTGGCTTTGCATTGATTTCTCACTCTGTTTGAGGCCTGTATATTTATGAATGGAAAATTGTTTTAAGGGGAGATTGGGATACAAGTGAGTGGCAGAGAACTTACCTTGCATACTTGAAGTTCTGGGTTCAGTTCTTAGCACTACAAAAAAATACAAAAGAGAATCTGTTTTTATTTTATATTACCCTTGTGTTCTGCCTCTCGATGGGGGGAAGACTATGCCTTTTTCATAGATGACTGTTTAGATGTATAAATCAAAGCTTCTCTCACAGTCATTGGCTTATGGATATTAAATGGGATTTATAATCATGGCAATTCATGGATTTTATTCTCCTGTGATCATAGTTTTGGGACTGTCAGTAAGTGTGTTAAATGTGTTCAGTTGCCTTGACAACTGCCAGTTCACACAAAGACCAGAATTTATTTCTTTTTTTCTACTTCCAGCAATCAGTTGGCATGGGAGACCACTATTTACTAATATGGTACAACTTTTCATTGACTCAGTTATTATTCAAGTTGCTCAAGCTACAAAGTGGTGCTGTCTTTGGGGAAGTGAGGAGAATTCTTAATTCTTGCACTACTTCATTTGTTAACATTTTGTAGCACTCTAAGACTTTCATACCCTAAAGATTAGTTATCTTCTTGGCTTCATAGTGTCTTGCAAGATAATTTGTCTAATAAAAACAGGCATCTCTTTAGTGACAATGCTAATTCTAAATTCAAGGAAAATTTAAAAAATAAGAACATGTAAATGTGCATATATGTGTGTGTGTCCTCAAAATATAGTGTTTTTTTGATAATGGAAATAATTTAATTGAAAACAACATGAAGATTCTATAGAAGTTTAAAATATTTCTTTCACCCATGTTTATTCATTGTATCAAAATACAATAGTGGATTCACATCTTTTTCTTTGAAATTTTATCAGTTTTTGCCTCATGTCTTTTGATAAGGTATTGTTAGACTTAAACATATTAGGGGCATAAGACTAATTTTTTCTTCAAGGTAAATAAACCTGGATCTGTCAGACCATTCAGTCTAGAATATTTCTATCAGTGAACTATTAATTTTAATTTTATCACTTTCATTGTATTAAATGATGAGTAGTTAACAACAAAATCGCTAAAATAAAGTATTGAATTTTTAATATTATATTGACTGTTTATAAAAAAATTTTCAACATCAACATTTTTCTGTGTTCTGAGTCTAAAAAGGAACAATACAAATAAATTCTTTCATGAGCTACAATGCAAATATCAATAGCACTTTAAAAAATAATCTTTACTTCAATTATTACACCTAAGGCAGTCTGCACACATGACAATAGCACTCTCCATATACATGTATTGATTAAACTGGTAGCACATGTGTTTTACTTTCCTGGCCTTATTATAGGAACACTTGATGGTCTTGCTATTTTGACAGGAAGTTCTTATTATATTCTACAGTGTGTAGTTAACAGGAACATAAAATATCAATAAAATAAAGTATTAGATTCTTAATATATATTGTGCATTTAGAACAAACATCAACATTTTCACATCAGCTGCACACTTGCTTACAAATCCCAAAAAATAACATCAGAAATAAATTTCTACATGAACTTCCTTGAAATATTCAATGGAATTGTACTATGGAAAATAAACTTTGCCTCAACTCTCACACCTAAGGAAGTCTTCACACATGACAACTGCATGTTCCATATACAAATATCACTTATGCAGATAGCACCTGTGCTTTGTTTTCCTGTACTTTTTTTAAGGGCACAGTTGATATCTTTCTTGTGTGCTGTTGTCATAGTAAGTCTTTGCAGTGCTGCTCCTGATTGTTCACTTGTCAGCTCACCAGTGTTCTCCTTGATTCTCTTGCATAGCTTTCTGGCCAGAAATATTTTGTTTTTCCTGTGCAGTGAATGAGCTCTATGAGTGCCAGTTGCAATCCTTTAAGAAAATTTCTCCTTGATAGTTTGCTCTTGTTATTTCTTTGTAAACTTTTAAACACTGTAAACTTGATTAAAATTTTTATGCAACGCAAGTTTAGAATGAAGTAAAACACAGCCATTGATCAGTGCATTGTTTCAAGTGACACCATAGTTGCTGCATAACTCATCAAACACATTACATTGGATTTTTGTAAAACATTTCCAACTCAGGCTTAAGTTTTGTCAACATGTCCCTGTCAATATTTCCATCATGGTACAATGTTGACATCAGCAGTGTCAGTTTGGTGTTCTTTGCCATATCTGAGGCCATGTTATCTTTCTTATATCCAAAAGTTGTACTATACAATTCTTTACTTTGAATGTACAACACTTCATTTGGAATTTACGCTTTGTCCTGAGTACAGTTCCTGCACTGGTCAGTTCGTGTTCTGTTAGCAAATGTAAAATCAATTGGAAACAGATAAACCAATTGTTGAATGTCACATTACAATTAGTTTGGGAGATGGCAGAAAAAAAGTCTATGAACAATATTTGGTTTATACCAATAAGGACCCACTGGCTGACTTCCAGGATAAAAGTTTAAATTGAGAGCTGCCTGCATTCAGACTCGTATGCGAGGTGATTTCCAGTGCACAGGGAAGATTTGGAACATTGCCCCAAACTGGTAAGACACTGCCCAGCCTCCCAAATCATTGGAGGCCATACCAGAATTCCCTGCGGGCCCATCTGGACCACTCTCAGTGACCCCCAGATGGCAGACAGCTGCCTGCATCCTGCCTCAATTGAATTTGAAAGGGAAGCAGTTCTCCATAACACATTTCTGGAAGCAAATATTACTCTAATACCAAAACCTGAGAAAGATCCAACTAAAAAGAGAACTACAGGCCAATATTCCTAATGAACAGAAATGTAAAAATTCTCAATAAAATATTGGTGAATAGAATACAGCAAATCATCAAGAAGATTATACACCATGACCAAGTGGGATTCATCCCAGGAATGCAGGAATGGTTCAACATATGCAGATCAATAGATGTAATCCACCATATCAATAGAGCCAAAAAATAAAAATCACATGATCATTTCTATAGATGCAGAGAAAGCTTTTGATAAGGTCCAACACTTATTCATGATAAGAGCCTTACAGAAAATTGGAATAGATGGTCCTTACCTCAATATGATAAAAGCCATCTATGACAAACCAACAGCCAGTATCATATTAAATGGCCAAAAACTGAAAGCCTTTACCCTAGAATCAGGCACAGGACAAGGATGTCCACTATCACCACTCCTATTCAATATAGTGCTGGAAATATTAACCAAAGCAATAAGATAAGAGAGAGAAATAAAAAGAATAAAGATAGGAAAAAAAGAAGTTATCATTATTTGCAGATGACATGATCCTCTACATAGAAGACCCCCAAACCTCCATTGAAAGACTCTTAGATACAATAAATAAATTCAGCAATGTAGCTGTATACAAAGTCAACACTCAAAAATCAATAGCATTCCTGTACACTAACAACAAAATCACTGAGAGACAAATAAGAGAAGCCATACCCTTCACAATAGCATTCAAAAAATGAAATACTTAGGAGTCAATCCAACAAAAGAAGTAAAAGATCTACTAGGGGAAAATTATAATACCCTGAAAAAGAAATCAAAAGGACCTCAGAAAATGGAAAGACATTCCTGTTCATGGATAAGAAGAACAAATATTGTGAAAATGGCCATTTTCCAAAAATTGTTATACAGATTCAATGCAATCCCAATCAAAATACCACTAGCATACCTCACAGATCTAGATAAATTCCAACAATTCATATGGAACCAGAACAGACCTAGAATAGCAAAGGCAATTCTAAGCAAAAAGGGCAAGGCAGGAGGCATCACAATCCCTGACTTGAAGTTATACTACAAAGCTGCTGTAATAAAGTCAGCATGGTAATGGACTAAAAACATATCTGAAGATCAATGGAATAGACTAGAAGATACAGCCACAACTACAAACACACTCAACCACTTTATCTTTGATAAAGGGGCCAAATATGCTCACTAGAAGAAGTAAGTGGTGCTGGAAAAACTGGCTCTCCAAATGCTGAAAACTAAAACTAGACCGATGCTTATTACCATGTACTAAACTAAAATCTAAATGGATTAAAGACTTAAATATTAAAACAGAAACACTAAATCTACTGGAAAACAAAATAGATATAAATCTTGAAGACATAGGCATTCACAGAGAATTCATGAACAAAAATCAAACTGCGCAGGAAATATTTCTCAGAGTCAATAACTCGGACCATGTCTTATTAAAGAGTTTTTGCATATCGAAAGAAATCTCCAGCATAGTGAAAAGAAAACCCACAAATTGAGAAAAAAATCTTAGTGAACTGTCCCTCAGAAAAAGGACATCTGTCTAGAACATATAAAGAATTTTTAAAAAATCAGACCCCCAAAATTCAAAGATCCAATCCAAAAATGGCCATCTGAGATGAATACACAGTTCTCAGCTGAAGAAATACAAATGGAAAATAAATACATGAAAAAATGTTCAGCATTAATGGTTATTAAAAAATGCAAGTTAAAAGCACACTGAGATTCCATCTCACTCCAGAAACAATTGCCAGGATCAACAAAACGACCAACAACAGATGCTGGAGAGGCTGTGGGGAAAAGGAACTGTTCTGCACTATTGGTTGGAGTGTAGACTAGTGCAACCACTGTGGAGGTCAGTCTGGAGATTCCTCAAGAAGCTGGGATTGGAAATCCCATTTGACCCAGCTACTCCACTTTTGGGCATATTCCCAGAAGAACTAAAAACATCATATCACAATGATGTATGTGCACCCATGTTTACAGCAGCACAATTTGTAATAGCCAGATCTTGGAAACAACCTAAGTGCCCATCAACTGAGGAATGGATAAAAAAGATGTAGTATTCTTATAAAATGGAGTACTACTCAGCTATAAAGAATGATCACATTGAGATATTTATAAATAAATGGATGCAACTTGAGACTGTACTCATAAGTGAAATAAATCAAACTCACATATGTAAATACCATATAGTCTCTTTGGTATAAAAAACAGTATGAGAACATAAAATTCAAAATTCTCAATAAATATTGTGAAAGGATAAGAAACTACTCAAAAGGAAAAAAATAATATTTCATGGAAAAGAAAAAATATCTAAAATTTTATAAACACACTTAGGTTAGCTAAGATGATTGTGCTACAAATTCCATAAGTTCTTGGAACAAAACAGCTAACATTCATAAGACTGGAATAATTTTTCATGTTATTGTCTGGTAATCTGAGGAACTCTTGAAGATCAGTATGTAAAATAACAACCCTAGTTATGCTCCTACCACCTTGTTTTGAAGACCTGTATCATCATTGTTTTGAGCTCTTTACTATTGTTACTTGTCTTTTTTGTTTCATGTTTTTCTGGTAATTTGTTTTGTTTTTCCCTCTAATACAGAAAGGATAGGAATACAGGTAGAGGCTTATACATGCATAGAACTTCCCTTAAACAGTTTATGGGAATCGATTATATTATGCATGATGAAATGAACAACTACTTTGAAGAAAAAGAGACATTATGGTATCCATTGCTGATACCATATTGTCATACTGTGAAATCCAGTAATGCTATTATTTTTTGTTCAGAGTGGTTTTAGTTTGTTTTATGTTGCTTAATTTCAGCATGCATGAGCATATGGACAGCTAATTTGAACAAGAACAAGACATTATGGCAGCCATTGTTGACCTCCCTATTGTCTGTTTAGAAGGCCTATAATGCCTTCATCACACTGTTCTGATCAGTTTAATACTATTTTGTTTTGTATGAATTCATTGTGTGTGAAGATATGGAAAACTATTTGAAAGAAAACAAAAGACATATGGTAGCCACTGTAGATCTCCTGTTATCTTGCTTTGAAATCGGTGTCATTTATATTGTTTCCTTCTGATCTACTTTGTTCTGTTTTGTTATATTTAGTTTTACCCTCTTTAAAATAAAAAAGTTTAAATTGAAAGCATAATAAATCTTTGCATTTACAAAGGCATAGATTTTTAGGCCATATGTTGACCCACTGCTTTTCAATAAATCTTCTACATTGCTGAGATCAACATGAGAAATCCCTGCTAAGTACAGCAGACCAATAGATGCTTTCAGTTCAGCTAGTGAGATGTCATAATAGATTTTTTTAATATGGCTATTGGTGCATTCAGTACATTTTACTTGTATTTCACAGCATCTTGTAGCATTTTATCTGTTTCAGTTTCCAACACTGAATGGCAGTGCTGGCATTCTCTCCAATACCTTTCCCCCTGCCAAGTGCTTACTATATTCTCAGACCTAGTTCTAACATTGGATAGTTCCATTTTGCTGGGTGGCCATTTCATAACATTTCAACTAGTCAAATATGTTCTCACATTGCTTTTTATTTTCCATCTGAATCAAGGAGGTCTGCATTACCTGTGTCTGTATCAGTTGATTTTTGCTCTAATTTACTACCAGAATCTTTGGCTCATATGGCCAAAGTCAAAGACAACATTATCATCATCATCATATACTCATTCCACTCTTCTGTTAGGAAAGCATATATTTTACCATAATGGATCATTTTTATCATACATGCATGAGTAACCTGAGTATCAACTTTTGACCTCCTCTAAAAGTCTCAAATCTGGTTTTGCATATGCCATTGTGATGAAATGGGTTATTCCCACTGGAAAAGTGAAAAGAAACTTTTTAAGAAATCCTGGAGTGATGTGGGTCTGTTGGACTCTCTAAGATGTTTGGTTAAACATATGCAAAACAAAGCTACTCAGAGCATAAAGTAGCTAAAAATCCCACTTTCACTTTTGCACATATGCACACACCCTTGCTCTTTGTCATTCCAAGTGGGTAAACACATAGATTGTCGCTTGTATCCTTCAGAGAAAATACTCATATGAACAGCCAACTACTATTACACTAAAATACAAATTTACAGTAGAAAAAAGGATGGGTCTGCTAGATCTAGTGTTATGTATTAAGGATGGCTGCATGCTGTTGGATAACTAACCCCTTTAACATTATGTAATGTCCTTTATCCTTGACAAATTTCCATGCTGTGAGTTCTGTTCTATCTGAAATTAATATGGTTACTCATGATTTATTTGATTGCTGCCAGCACTTCATGTCTTTATCCATGCATGTTTACTTTTAATCTGTATGTATTTATCATTAAAGTGAGGTTTTATCAACAACATGTGCTTAGGTTTTGATCAACTCTGACAATGTATGTTTTAAACCGCTGCTGTTGATTTTCACAATGATTGCAGATATAGTTGGATTAATAGCAACTGTATGCTTTGTATTTGTTGCCTGTGTTCTTTCTTCCCCTTTTTATATTCTATTCTTTTTCTGATTTCATATTTTTGTCTGGGAATTTTGCATAATTTCACTTTTCCTTTCCTAGAGTTTGGAATATATATTTACAACTAATACAAGGCCATCCAGAATTCTTCAGTGTTACTTCATGCATTTTGTGATTACTTTATAATAAATAACGCTAATTTTTGCTTTCCACCCCCGTGTATTATTGCTCCCATTCATCTTTCTTTGTATTTAAGCATACATGATCTATGATTATAAACAAAAGAAATACATGGATACAATAACTTTTCCAAATCATTATTCTTCAGGTTAACAGTAATACAATAAAAATTTCAAACTTATTTCACTAATTATATATTTAGTGCTCTTTATTTACATACATCTTAATGTCTCATCTATATCCTTATCTTTCTTTTAAACTACTCCTTTTATCATTTCTTGTGAGGCAGATCTACTGAAAACATACCCATCAGTTTGTGTTTTTTTGGATATACTGTTTATCCTTCAGTTTTAAATAATTTAAAAATGTACAGAGTTTTAGGTTGTTGATTTTTTACTCCATATTTTGAACATTTTACTCCATTGTCTCTTGTTTGCATATTTATGGGCAGAAGTTGTATATAATCATTCTTTTGTTCTCTATAGTTGATATATTTTCCTCTTTTGGTTTCTTTGGAGTATTTTTCTTTAATTTTTAGTAGCTTTTAAATTATATTTCTCCAAGTCATTTATTGTGTTTTTGTCTGTTTATATTTATCCTGTTTAGAATTCTCTTAGCTTCCTGAGTTTTAGTTTGAAGTTTGACATTAATTTTAGAAGAATTCTCATTCACTATTGTTCCAAATATTCCTTTTTTCAGTATTCATGTATTCCCATTATATATGTATCACAATTTGTGTGGTAATTCTAAAGCATTTGTTGTTGTTGTTTTGTTTTGTTTTTTGACATATGATATTATTATGAAATCCAGGTTGGCCTTGCAATCATGATCCCTCTCAGCCTCCCAAGTGCTGGGATTATAGGTGTACACCACTGCACTCAACTTCCTAGTTTCTTTTAACATCCGTCTTTCTTCTCTTTGATTTTCAGTTTTTGAAGGTTTCTTTTCATGTATAACTAAGTTCTGAAATTCTTTTCTCAGATGTTCATCAGTGTCCATCAATGTCATTCTTCATCTCTGTCATGGTGTTTTTGTTCTATAGCATTGCTTTTTGTTTCTTTTTGGAATTTTTATCTCTTAGTTTATGTTGTTCATCTATCTTTTCATGTTGTTTGCCTTATTAATTAGTGCTCTTAGAACATTATTTTTTTAAAAAAATCTTGTCTGATAATTCCAACATGTTTGTTGTGACTGGTTTTAATGCTTGCTCTTTCTTTTTGATCTGTGTTTTTCCTTGTTAACATGCCTCATAACTTTTTTCTTGATAGCAAGACCAAATAGACGAGTAAAAGAAACTTCAGTAAATAGGCTTTAGATAATGTAGTGGTAAGGAACCAGGATGAAAAGAAATGATCCATAGTTTATAATTAGGTATTTTAGTTTTTTAATATTTTATTTATTTATTATTATGGTTATCTTTATTATTATTGCTAAACATATGACTCTAGGCTACAAATTTCACTGTTGTTTCTAAGAATTTATTCCAGTCTTCCATAGACAAAAAGTCTATAACATTGGAATGAGGATTTTCTCTGCCTAGGTCGGTTAAGTTCTAATAATATATCAGCAATTAGGCTCTGCTCAGTGAAGAACACAATGTTATGGCATATTTCTTCCTCCATTTCCTAATAGTGAGTTGGTATTTTTCTCAAATATTGACTGTAAGAATCTAGTCTGCCTCTTTGAGGCAAAATTTATAAAATTGTGGGGGCTCACTGTAACCAAGTTCCTTTGGAATTTTTAATATTATGTCTTGTCTACATCTACTCTCCAGAAAGTCACTAATTATACTTTAGGTGTTCTCTCTAGAACCAGTTCCTGAAAAGACTTTTGCTCTGTTACATTGTAATTCTCTGTATCTGCAATTTGTCATAAATTCAAGGGTAGTGTTTGACCTTTGACCTTTTCTATAGATTTAAATTTAATTTTTTTTCATTTTCTTAGTTTTTTACTTGTTCTTAGAATTGAATGATGACTTCCAAACTCTTTTCATATATAATCAGGGTTTCATTGGTTTATAACTTTTTTTTTCCATTTTAATTTCTATATATATGTATATATTTCACAGTAGTAAAAATGTTCTCTGAGAATATCACATTTAAATGATCAGCTTTAGAAAACTTACCATTGGTAAAAAATTTTGATGAATCTATTGTTTTACTTCACTTTTCATTGTTATAACAAGATAACTAAAGCTGGATACTTTATTCATCAAGAATCTTATTTACCTTTCAGCTCTAGAATGTCAATAGCCTGCTGCCTGCTTTTGCTCAGCCTTGATGAAGCTTTTATCACAGTTGGCATCACAAAAAGTGTATACGGATTGGAGAGCATGGAAACCTTGGAAACCCAAGAATGTGAATTGAACAGTCTAATTCCTTTTTAGCGCACTGTGATGAGAATCAGGGTGTTACAAGTCCACAGAGATTCTTCTCATGGTGATGTCCCCTCCACTAGGCTAAACCTCTTTAATTTTTGCACAATCTTTCACTTCATGCAGACCAACTTTCCAGCATGAACTTTTGAGGACACACTTAAACTATAACCAAACCAGAGCACATAACATCAGTATTCTCATTTTGTCAAAAGACCTGTTGATATGTTATATAGTATTTTTCCTTTCACTGTGGAATTTAGTCTAAGACCAGATATTGTATTTAGTAGTCATCTATTTTTATTCTTCTTTAATCTACAGTGCTTCCACAGTATTCTGTTTTTCATGTGTTTGCTGTTTGTTTGTTTGTTTGTTTGTTTTGCTTTGTTTTTTGGTCCTAAGGATTGAACTCAGGGCTTTGGTACTGAGCTATATCTCCATCCTTTTTTCAAGTTATTTTATTTTGAAACAGCATCTCACTAAGTTGTCCAGGTAGATCTGTTACTTGCAATCCTCCCTCCTCAACATTTTACAGTGCTGAGGCTATAGGAGTATGCTACATATTTTGTTTGACTTTTAAAAATGTAATAGTTTCTTACATTTGTCCAATATTTTTCTGTAGATAGGTTTGAGTTAAGAATTTTTAGCTTTATCACATCTAGAAATATATGATGTCATTGTGCTTTTTATTGATGATGTTAACTTTGATCCCTTTATTGAAATATTGTCCTTTTTGCCATCATAAAATTATGTTTTCTTATCCTATTACCAGATGGTGTGGTGCCCAATGGTCCTTTCCAGGCTTTTACTGTCCTGTTCAAAGAATCGGACTTAATAAATAAAGTACGTAAAAGCTTCACCTTTGTTAAAGTTATGAGTAAGAAAAAAGAAGCGAAAAAGAAGTGCTCTGAAAAGATGTCCTGAAGAAAAGAGTAGAGAAAATATGTCTTGCACACAGGGTAGGCCATAGCAAGAGTGAGAGAACAGTGACCACAGCCAATGGCCACTACTTTGCATGTTTTCCTCTGACATGGATCCAGGCTGTCCAGCAAAGGGCTCTGCATGTGCATCCTAGCTTAGATAGACAGGTTTCCATGACTGACAGTTTGTACTCAATTGTCCATGCTCTAATCTCCTGCCTCAATATGATTATTGGTGATCCACATGGAAATAATTTGAATCCATGAAACTATCTTGTTTCTCACCAAAATATTGTCCTGTATTTAATATCTATTGATGAGTCATGTCTGAACTAATCTTTATTATTACAGTTATAAATTGATTATTTTCCAGTTCCACTACTCCATACACACTTACTGGTTGGCACTCAACTTTGCATAGTAAGAAAGACAAGGGCTGAGTTTTAATTATGTAAGAAGAACTTTTTTGTTCTCATGTTGCTGTTTGAAAATCTCAGAACATTCTTCTCTACAGATTGACCATAATTTTAACACATATGAATAATGAGACTTCTGATAAGCAGTTGTATTTTTATTTTTAAAATACCATTCATTGTTAAAAATTCACTTGAAAACATTTAGCTGTGATAATGATTTGTTGGCAGAGAAAATTAAAACTGAACTGCACTTATCATTAGAACTAAAGAAAATGATAAAATAAAATTTGTCTTGGCTCTACATTCATAAGGGAGTCAAGCAAGACCAATATTAGGTGGACCAGTAGCTTTTAAGTTGTAAAAATTTGTACACTAATGTTCTTTTTTAAAGTAGTTATTCCTAATTTACAATACCTATATGAACCAGTTGAAAGAATAATTTTAGCATTAAACATGCACCAGAAGAGAGAAAATACATTTAAGCTAAAAGAAAAACATTCATGTAGTTGGAAATATATTAACCTTTCTGTTTTCGGTGGGTAACATGAAGATTCACACTCTTTATCTTGTTCTTCTTTCTGTTCCTCAATTCATTAAATTAAAAAAGGAAGCACTCAGTTCTACTTGACTCTATTGAATGTGTTGTCCTCTGACAGCTAAATGTCTCACAGGCTATAAAGAAATTGGTTCTTAACTGTTATTTCTTCATACAATCTTTTGCATCATGCATATAAGCAGCATAAAAGAGACAGAAGAACAAAGAAAACAAGCCCATTTTCTCAACATTCTGCTGTAATGTATTGATTGGAAAGTGCATGGTACCATGACTGCTTTAAGACCAAAGAGAAAGAACACAGCAAAGAATTATTAAAATTATTTTGTATTTAGCTAAATATTTAGCTAAACTATTTTGTATTTAGCTAAATATTTTGTATTTAGCTAAATACCTAAATATTTAATATAATAAATATTATAAAATTGCACAGAAGCTCCTACTTTATATATGTTTGCATTTTAATGAAAGAAAGTAAAGTTTCTTTTAAGAACATGGAGTTGAATTCTTGCTAAAGGGCAGAGAGATATCTGAATCCAGCACCATGGAAATGGGAGAACCAACCAATGGAAAATGGTAAATAGTGGCAGTCAACATGAATGAGTAATCTCATTCTCTTGCATTCTCCTTTCTGGCTCAAGTAAAGCATCAGGGAGGTGTTATAGCTGCTGGAGTCCCTGAGGCAGCCTATGAGAGGCTAGCAGAGGAAGCAGGCATTGTTACAGAGGTCCCTGGATCTGAGGAGGGCAAAAGATCACTTACTCTCTACATGATCATGATCTCTATTTTCATGGAGTAAATCGGGTTCTGTCCTTAGCACTCACTAAGCAGGGTCCAGAGTTTCCCTTCTGTAGCTGTTGGGAAGACTCAAAAGCACGTCATGAGTCCTAAGACAATGCACTGCATTGCCTCTCAGGCCTCAGTTTGGGTAGTAATGGCTGAAGGCAAAAGAAGTTCACTCTTAGTTAATTGTGCTTGAGTGAGACTGAAACTTGGCCTTCAGATTATGAAATATTGGCACCTAAAGTAACAAAAAGTATATATCTCTTCTTACAAGGAGCTAAATCTTTAAGACAACTCTGAAGATTCTAAATTTGATGTAGTAGAAGAAACTGCCCATGATCAAATCTTCAGGTGAGCATAAATACTTTAGAGATCAAAGCTAAAAAGGCATCTCTGAAATATTGTGGTGCCAAGGAAGACATTACTCTGTATAATAGCAGAAAATGATGGTTGTGTATTAGGCTGAGCTGGATTTCATATTGCTTTCTTGAGAAAACTTTTATTGTTTCATAAGCAAGCATTGGGACTGTTCTGAGTTTAAAAACTGTTCTGTGTTGTGGGAACGTGTATTCTTTTTTTCCTCAGTTTTGTTCGAGGGTAAAGGCTATGAAGGTTCTCTTTTCACGGGTGATTGTGAGATTATGATGTAAGAGGTAGCAAAGCAGTACTGGTAATAAAGGCAGGTGCAGACCGAGGAGGAATGCACGATGTGCTCAGAAGCTAGCATGTACAGAGACCTCTGGAGAGGGTCTCTTCCTATAGGAACATCACTGATCCACTGAACACCTTTGTAAGAAGTGACTATTAAACAAAGCAAGAGAATAAAAAGTGAAAACTTCTGCCTAGAAAAAGTGTCACAAGAATTCATGAGCACTGCAGAAATTTCAACCAGGGCAGGTAGGTGCTTGGAGGTATTATGATAGACCTAACTACAGATATGAGTTTCTTCTGCCACTCTGGTGAAAGTAAAGTTTCCATTTCTTGTTCATTTGCATAAATACTCAGAGAGTTTCTTTTAAACTTATTCAATGTTAGACCTGGAACAAAATAGCTTATTTAAAAGTTTGACAACATGTCAACCTTAGTGATGCATACAATGTTTTGAAACAGTTAAACGTTTGAGCTACAGCCTGAGAGAATTCCCAATGGAAGAGAAATGTATTAAATTATAATTTCAGTTAAGGAACTTTGCGGAAGAAATAGAGAAAATGTAAGACAATGAAACTCATGGTCTTTAGTAGGGGCACCTGTGTGTCTTGACTCAATGGGAGACAAATTGGATACCTTGAAGGGGGATAGCCGAAAAAACATACTAAGAGTAGTGTTTATTTAGGTTACTTAGTCTCAGTCAACAAATTTATTTCACCACGAGATTCTGAGAAAAGTTGAAAAACTATAACTAAAAAATCAAATAAGAAAATATGAATTCCCCCACTCACCTGTAGTATTGTAATATTTCATAGATAAAACTAAGCCTGAAATGAAAGGTTTGAACTTGCCTCTGGAGAGTTGGCCCTGCTAAAGAAGGCAAGGCCCCAAATGCTGCTGATGCTTATGGCAGCTGAGGTGATGTTGATGGGCATGGCAGAGAGATCACCTTACTGGATCAAACCCCTGCCAGCTGTAATTTAAAGGGACAGAAGTCATTAGTTTGTAATGTTGCTCTCTTTGTACCAATAAAACTTGCATTTGCCTTTCTTTGCAGAAGTCATTGCTCTGTAACTCGGTGTCAGCTAGTGAGTGAGACCTGTCTTAGTAACAGTGACAACTACAAATTTCAGCAGCATAAATATGATACACTCACCTTTGGTCCTCTGAAGGTTAAGTTAGGTCCTTTTCTATGCTGCACCTCTGTTCTCCATTGTGGTTGAGAATGGCAAAAATGCTAATGCTCCTTTATAAACCAGAGTTTATCACATTTGTTTTCCAATAAGAGCAGTCGTAACTTACTCATGAAGGAAATAGAAGAGATAGCCACTCACTTAAGTGAATCAACGATTTGAAATTAGATCACTAGGCAATATAGCAAATTTTCTTCCAATTTGCTGAGATTTAAACTAGAAGTCAGCTGGTAAATCCCTCCTCTTTGTTTTTATTTATTTATTTATTTATTTATTTATTTATTTATTTATTATTGGTACCAGGGATCGAACTCACGACCGCATCCTTGCAAGGCAGGCCCACTGCACTAAATCCCCAGAAAATCCCTGCTATTTGAAAAAGATAAATTTAGGCTGAAACAACCAGTTCCACAGCTTGTATATTTCTGATGTCATCATGCTTTCTATGAATTTTACCCTTACCCTGGTCCATTTTGCTTGACTGAGTCTCTGTATGCTGTTTCTGTTATATCTTAGCTAACCATAATGAGGGGGAAAAGTTATTAGCTACAAAAGGTCCAAATGCAATGAGTTAATTTATTCATCAAAAGTAATGCAGTATAGAAGGGCTCCTATTGCACATAATTTCATCAGTCAATGTCCTGCTTTCTCTTCTGTTCTCTGTGTCTGAACACTTGACCTCACCTCTTTTCTTTTCTCCTCGTCCTGTAAAGAATAAAATAAAAATCTTTTCTTAATAATGATACAATCTAACATTCACCTTTAAAATCTGAATATTCATTAATATGTCACTTTCCTTGTTTGTAGCTCATGAAAATATTTCAAACGACTAGCAGAGTTGATCCTAAAATATTCTAAAAAAAAGTTAAAAATCATGTTTTTCACCTTATTTACACAATAATTCATATGCATTTAGTACTTAATGCATTATGAGTTTATTTTATGTACATAATCTTAGTCATCACAACCACAGGAGTAGTTTCTACTTTTATTTAATGGTTGAGAAAAAGAGAATTTCAAATTAGTGGAGGCAAAGGCATTGCTCAAATCTGCTCATTCAAGAGATAATTGGGCCCCATGTCATGTGTTTGCTCCCCAAATGCTGCCTCTTTTCCCTACACCTCCTTGCCTTCCCTCTCATGTTATCATGCACATTTCTACAGGGACGCACATTTGTGGCTAATCTGACTAATTCAAATGTGCCACATTATATGTGACCACAACATTTTTTTTTATCTCATGCTATCAAGAGGTAAAAATATTTCTCCACCCCTTGAATTTAAGCCTATCCTATAACTCACTTTTCTTATACATGACCTGTCGTATTTCAGGGTTTCTTCTGTTTTTAATTAAAATAGTTCATAGGTCCCAATATCACATTCTTAAAATGTTTCTGGTAATTTGTGATAAAGCCTAGAATAGGAGACTACATAGGGAGAAGCTGCCCATCTATCTCTACAAGCCCAGCCTTCAAGTTGAAACACAGATATAAAGGGTAGCCCACTAAGACCCGCTACTTTCCACCATGTTGCCTGGTGCTGGAGTGAGCCCTGGAGAAACCAGCAGAAGAAATGTCTAGTCGACCCACAGTCAGTGGAAAGCTTTCAAAATTATTGTTTTGTTGTAGTTTGTTATGTAGAAATAGATAACGGATACAGAATGTGTTACAGTATTACTCATCATTGAAGGAATGCACAGGTACATTTAATATGCATTAAATTAAAACAAAAAAAGGATTTCATATTAATGCAAGGACAAGCCACATTAAGAAAGGTCACTGCATATATTCTAGCATTATTATTATTTTTATTTCCTGAATGTTTTGTGGGACATATTAAAGTCACATTTTTAATAAAGTCAAAAATAAGATTACTTGTCTAATACCTCAAATCATCAGTTAATTTAGGTTGAGATGAGATTTCAACTGCATTGCAAGAAATTACTGAGTCCTATGAAGTGATTCTTATTAATTTTTATTAGCTCTTACCATAGCTATTCTACTAGTTTGAATAGCATGCATTAAATAAAAAAGATCAAAACAAATAGGCAAATAGTCTAGGAACAGAAAACTTATTTTTATTTTTCTTTAAAAATCAACTTATAGTTTGTGCAGTTAAGTGTGACCCAGACTATCCAACATTTAAATCATGGCACCAGTGCTCACCAGCTTTGTGATCTTGGAAAATTGCTTAACCTCTCTCAGGCTAGATTTTCCTAAGTATAATGTCCTTAACACAGTGCCAGACAAGATTAATTTTTATTTAGTAAATCTCCCATTGGTAAACTTCTATACCTATGTTTCAAAACTAAATTAGTACCAAAACCCATCTTAGTGGCCAGTGTGAGAAGAGAAAAAATAATTCTTCTTAGTATATTCAGGATCCCATTAATTCTTTTGGTTTTTCAAATAACAACATTTTTATCATATAATATTAAGTTGACTTCTCTTCAATTGTCCTCTTTTTTTCTACATTACTGTTATGTTACTATGTTATGATTTTGCTTACAATTTAAGTCTTTTAATATGTAGGAAGAGTTTATAATCTTACATGTTAGGGAATATTATCTAAATAAACAATGAGAAATAATGTCAATATATCAGGAATAATCAGCTGTGATATTATGATGTTGAGAAGTAGAAAAATATTTGAGAAAATCAATATATATTTTTTTAGCAAGAAAAAGCAGGCCGGCCCCAAATAGCACCCTAATAAACCCTGACATGGCAGGATGGACTCAGTGTTTTTCAAAAGCAGTTCACAGATCAGCTCAAGGAGGGCCACCTTGGACCCAACAGAATACTTGGCAAAAATGATAGTCATATCCAAACTTTAATCACAGATATTCTGATTCATTAGTCTAAAATGAACCACGAAATTCAGTTTAAAGAGCTTTTTGAGTAATTCTTTATTCTGTATCATTGGAAACCAATGATCTACTACTTGGCAATAGCTGAGGAATAGACAATAATTTTACAGATATTAAAGTGTATTAGACTTTTAGTTTAAAAGAAGAAACCCAATTATCCTTCTCAATTTAAAAGAAAGATTTCTGGCCTTATGAATTCAAGGAAAATCATCAGATGGTTCTATTTTACTTCTCCATGGTTTAAGACAATCTGTACAAAATATGTTAAGTAATTATTTCTGCAACAGGTTTTACATTTAGAAAATCATCCTATATATGTTCTTTCATTTGGTCTCTACAAAAACTCTTAGAGATAGGTGAGAATAGAAATGCATAACATCAGTCTAGTATTATGTGGCTTGTAAAGCCCCTTGACTTTTTTTTTCACCAATTTAAAAACTTACATTGCCAATGTTTATTTTCTCACAGTTAAATATGTCCACTTCCTCTAGTAATCAAACTACATGGTGGAATTGCGCTTTTATTGTTTTGTAGTTTTGGTTCCTCTGCCTGAGAATTTCAGTTCTGGTCTTATTCTGATAACTGAAAGACTCTTATCTGTCAGGTTTCCTGATCCAATTGATCATCAGAAGACACAGGGAGCCAAGTGCTGGGATCTGTGGTTGTCTTCAGTTTCTAGGAAGCTGCTGGTATGCACAAACACAGAAATTACGCACATTTACATTTACTACCCTCCTCTTCCTCCTATTTATCATCTGAAGAAACACATCGCACGCAAAGTACCCAATTTAAACTTTGACTGGAAGCCATTTTAAAAAGCTGCAATATCTCTTTTCCTCAGATATGCAACTTTCAAACTGTTTTTGTTTTATATTTCATCACATATAAAAGGTTGCCTTAGTATATTAGAGACATTTCTTTTGAACTTTCTGGGCTTGTGCAGGATTCTAGTAATGCTTACAAAAACTCTGTTCATTTTTAATCCCTCTGACCTCCTAGATGATGACACTGATTGTACATTGTTTCATAGAACCATCTTGAAATGATTTAATTAACAGTCTTTAAAAGTAATGCATTTGTGAGTTTCAGGACTTCAAATATTCTCAGTGATAAATTGTCACCTCATATTTTGTCACAATTAGTCAGGACTCCCCAGTTTGCTGTGTCAACCTACTTTCCTTTGGCCATCCTTTATTCCAAAGGGAGCAAGGAAGTGGCAAACTAGTTATGCCACTGGCAGAGACTTCAGTTGTTCCGTGATTTAAGGGCACTTTTCTCATGTGCATGGTAGTCGCTAGACAGACAATTAGTGATGAATGTAATGAGTAGGTGTTATTTGCCTGGCATTGACACCACCTAGTCATTTTTAGTCAAGAATGTTTGAAGATACTGTCAGCGCAAGCTTTGCTAAGTCACTTTTCCACTTGTCTAGAGCTGTCTCATCTGTGAAATAGGGCTACATCATCACATATGAATAGTTTTTTCATGATGACTACAAATTATTCATGAGGGATGCATGCTGCTGCTCAATCTTGCTGTACATTACAAATAAGCAGATCAGATGCTTATCTCATTATTTAATACTGAAACATCCTACTTATCAAAAGACTTTTTCCTACTTTTTATTGTCAATACTAAAAGGACTATATGATTTTTTTTACCAGTTTCAATATTTAGAACCTCCAATTTGCAATTTCCACAGGGAGTTCTAATTTTGTATGTCATATAATTAAATGACATCAAATATTTCAAAATATAATTTGTTTTCTAAGCTAATAAAACTCCCTTTAATATTTAATTTTATTCTTGTACATTTATGATTGTGCTGAAACGAACTTAGATTCCTCTTAAAAAACACAGGAGGCTTGTTGCTCTAAAATGTTAGTCCTTCCACTGGTAAATGCTGAGGAAGCCTGGTTAGCACAGATTTCCGTTCTGTTTCAAGGGCATATCATTGTCATGGTTTAGAGCTAAAATGTCCCTGAGAAGCCTCATGTGTTTGGAAGGTGATGGGATCATGGGGTGCTACTAATCCAAGTGGATTAGTCATAGCCCAATGTTCCGTTAGGAGGGAGGACCTGGTCAGAGCAGGTGGGTCACTGACCCTGTGGCCCAGAAGGCTGCATTCCTGACCCTGGTGTCTACTTTCTTTCTGCTTCCTGCTGCCAAGATAGGAGGACACTTCGCACACCAGGGCCTTTCATGACATTGTTTTTGCCTGTGAGCCAGACTTCTTAATTACTTTTTTCATTCCTGGGACAAAATTCCAGACATCTAAAGTTCAAAGAGGAAAGGTTTATTTTGGCTCATAGTTTGTTGATATTTCAGCCCAGAACTGGTTGGCTTTAAGGCAGGGTGGCATGTTAGAGGGGCATAACAGAGGAGAAATAGTCCAGCAGCAAGGAGACAGGGAAGCAGCAGCAGCAAGCAGCAGCAGCAGCAGCAGCAGCAGCAGCAGCAGCAGCAGCCGCAGCCGCTGTCTTTCTTTCTGTCTCTCTTGTAGTTCATCTAGGGTGGGGGACCCTGAATTCCAACATTGCATCGTTAATCCCAGCATCACACACCCTAGACTCAGACACCTCCAAAATTCCTTACTGTGACCACATGAGTTTTGGGGGTTCATCTAGATACAAGGCATAACACCAGCCAACAATGGTAGATGCCTGGTACTTCGTCCCAGAGATGGGAAAGCAGATTAACACAATTTAGGTGTTGTATCAGTCAACAACAAAGTGGGATTTTCGGGTGTTTTATTCCCGAAAATCCCACTTTCATTTTTATTATAGTTATGATCTAGGAAAGTTTGAGTTATTTCTCCATTTTTTCCCAGAATCTCTACTGATTTTAGTGTTTCTAGGATCAGTTGATTCTTTCTGCTTTTAACAAATATTATACTTTTCTTCAAAAACCCCATCTCATCTAAGGGTAAGGACAGTGTGTAGATGCTAGGAGATTCTCAAGAAATGAAAAGTTCAAGCCAAATTCTTTTCATGTGAACTAAATTTTGTGTGGATGGGAATACCGGGAGAAAAGAAGTACATAGGAGTTACAAAATGTCATTGAAATCATTCAAGAAACTGTTTCTACATTTCAGTTCAGGAGATTTCACACTTCAAAGTTTTCGCTTTCATGTCATGGAAATATATGCTTCTTAATTTTTCCATTTAGAGAGAAAGTGCAATTTGGAAAAAATATGAAGTTTGTTGCCAACATTTATTTAATTTTCAGTGACTGAAAATTACTAAGTTTTGTAAGTGGCAATACCTCTGCTAAAAACAGAATGCTGTAAATAGATTGTCTTTTGTTTCCCAGGACTATTGATACACAGGAGCAATGTGAAAACAATAAGAGCATGAGATTACTTTGTGGGACCCCTGGGGTGAGGTTAGGAGTGTCACGTGCATGTTATCACAGGAAAAATGGTGCAGCTGCAACCACCATCAATGTGTATTCTTGGGCAGAAAAGGATTGAGTTTTCTCAAAAAAGATTTTTTTCTTAACTAATAAATTTTAGATATTATATCGGCTATATGTGATGTCCCCCTCATATAATGTTATCTTTCTCATAGTAATCACTAGTTCCCAGTGGCATGTCACAAATTCAACAGTCTTATGAAGCTACATAGATTAAAACTTTTAAATACTTGTTTTGAAAAAGTTTTAAATTCTGGTTGCACATAATTTTAGAAACTGAGGACAGCATTATTCACTAAGATAAAATAAGTTTTGTTATATTATTAATCTATTCTTAAATTGCTATTTTTGTCTTGTATAACATTTATTTTTATATCGAAACATTTCAAAGTTTCAAATAGGACAGCTTATTAAAAGCATCATAAAATTCAGCATACTTTAATAAGCTTTTAGTAAAAACTTGGGAATAATTTGCTACTTAAAAATGTCAATCAAAGCCTAACATTGTGGAGCCTGCCTATAAATCCCAGTATTCTTGGAAGCTGATGCAGGAGGATTAAAAGTTGGAAACCAGCCCGAGCAATATAGTGACTTAGTAAGTCCCTGTTTCAGAAAGAACAACAACAACAACAAAAAAATAGGGATATAGTTCACTGTAAATGCACTAGGTTCAATCCTTAATAGTTTACCCTTAAGAAAAGTTAGTCCTAACTATAGTAATACAAAATGAATAAAATCACATAAATGTTATTAATTTTGTGATGCTAATGTTTTCAAAAGCAAGAGTATTTAACAATGCACTATTCTAAACTGCCATACACGGTAATGTTAGAAAATTGCTAAGCTTGTTTTTCTAGGTTTAGTTGGTTAATCCCAGTTACTTTTGGAAAGCTAAAGAAATCCCTACCCAAACCCCCATATCTATTGATTATAATTCTTACATCTTGAATTTCCCATAAGAATTTAACCATTTGGTTATGAAACTTAATCTTTCTTATTCACCTGGTCCTAAGGACTCAAAAGTAGTCAATTTCAAACAATTTATAGCCAAGTTTCATTGCACTTCATTTGACAAGTTTTAGCTCAGAGTTTCCGAGAGGCATAAAAAGTAACTAAAGAAAATCCCAGGGAGCCAAGCAGAAGGATATTTAAATTTATCCACTTAACTTCCCACTCTAAAGATTTTTATTGAGCTTAATTCATAAAGTGAGCTTTGACAACCAAATTTAAATGGAATTAGTTTTATTTGGAACTACGCTCACTTGCAGAAAGGCAAAATTAACATTCCATGTCATAATTGTCATATTACAGAAAACTATGTTTTTATTTTATTAATGTATTTGATATATACTTACAATCTGAGAATTTATAACAATTTTAAAAGATTATAGCAACAAAATATTTATGTTTCATAAGTCAACTTCTCAAAAACACTTGTAGAATGAACTATTTTTAGACCAAATACTTTATGACAATAAATGAAATTGTCTTGGCAAAAAAGAAAAATTGTTAGCTTATAACATTTACTTGTCCCACAAATAGACAATGATCTGAACCTGAAAGCTGCTATTCAAATGTCTGCCACCTCACTGTATTTATATATTTCATAATTATTTGCTCAAAAAATGCTAAAAATATTAATAAACTACATTTTAAAGTAAAAAAAGAACTTTGGGAAATTTGTCAAAATGTACTTAAAGCACATTAAATTATAAAATATTTCTATACAAAGTTAATAATGAATGGACAAATAAAAATAAGTGGTTTAAACATAATTGTTGTTTCATTTGGCATACAATAGTTAAACAAAGCATACAATAGTTCAAGAAAATGTTTGATGCAGTGAACTCTCGTTTAACCATTGTATGTATCTTTATTTTAAGTCATCATAATACTTTGAATTTTAAAGTATGTTAAAATTCAGAGATATATTTTAAATTTAACATCTTTTTAAAGATGTGTGTGACTAAAGGTTTCACCTTGTGAAGTCATGGCTTTGATCTCTCGAGACATGTTATTTAAATTTACTTCAGCATAAATGTGCAAGCCATATATAAAAGAAATTGTCTTTTGCTCTGCTTTGATTCCAACCTACAAGGTATATTGGGCAGAACATTTAATCCTCTGTGCCTGAGTATCTTCATCTCTTAATCAAGAAGATTATTTTCAGTTACTTCTAAAATATTTATTCAAGTAATATATTTTGTATATTACCATTTTTAGATCTTTAAGTTTACATCAGAGTTGTTCTTTTCTTTCTTTTCACTTAACATAGATGAAAAAGTGAACTCTAGAAAATTACTTTTACACACCATTTTTCTATGTTGTTGATTATACAGTTTTCAAATGTCACATTTATTTTTATCTGTAATGGATTAAACATACAAATCATTCTGATTAATCTGAATAAATCATAGCAACCAAATCACACAGTGTCTTGGTTTATATATACCTAATTTTGATGAAAACACCATAATTTTAACATGTGAGTACTTTTTAAAATGCATAATAATATTGCAATTGATCACAGGTTTAAAAAGCATGTAATCATGGACTAGTAATTTTTTTTTTTTCTTCTCAGAGATGTTCTTCAAGGGTCACACTAGGAGGAGGTGACCTCTCTTGGAACAAGCCATACAGGTCAGGGTGCTGAATCTACGAAAAGATGATAACTTGGAAATGTACCTTTTATCTACATTGGCTCAGAATTTTTATTACAGAGAATCATATGGACAGAAAAACGTTAAAGCAATTAAATAAGATTGTCATCAAAGTATACTCTGTATTTAAAATTTCCCAATAACTCACAAGTCAAATAATATCAACATGATAAATTAAAAAAAAATAATGAGCAAATTTCAGAATTGGTGATTTGAGAAAAAAGATATTTGCACTAAAAAATATAGGATCTTTCTGAAAAAAAATCTTTAATTCTAAACACCATGTTTGGAAAGGTCTAATATTATTTTCACCTATTACATTTTTATATTCATTTCTTCTTAGGTCTACTTGATAAGAATAAAATATCTACTGCTTTGCCTGTGAAACTGCTACTGTTGAAAAGAATCTTAGAAAGATAAAACTTTCCATTTATTCAATGACTATTGAAAAAGTACTATTTAGTGTATTTTAATCAGTTATAGCATTGCCTTTAATCTTTCCCCTGTAAGTGTTCAAAAATGTGGTAATCCAAAAGTTATTATCTTTTTAATTTTTTTCAATAGGTAGTTTTACAGAATAGAGCAATTTTTTTGGCATTAAGACTATCAAAGCATCACACTTTATTGGAATGGATAAAAACTTTCACAAATTTATCTCTATCCTTTATTTTACATAAAATAAAATCCAAGGATCAGTGTAGAAAAAATTGATATTTATAAAATATTAAAAGTTATATGTAACTTAAAAACTATTATCCTACCATTACAATATCTAACATGGCATTTTTATAAATATGGGCAAGATCTTTAATATAATGCCAATTAAATAATTTTTAATCTTATAAAGAAGAATTTCTTTATTCTTTTAAAGAAGTAATTTTATGAAGAAAAGAATTTTTCAGTTTTAGATAGAAAATTTATTGCTTTTAACATATGGAAATGAAAAAAATGTTAATTTTTTTAATTTTTAAAACAAAATGAAAGGATAGAAGTGATATAGAATTTTTTTTTAAATTAGGAAATAAACACTAGTTAATATATTGCTTGTTGTTATCTTAGACGTAGTTAAAAATACTGAAAGTAATATGATCCAAAATGTACAATAAAAATTGTAAAGATGAAAGGGAAAGAAGTTCCTTAAGAGGAAAGAACTGGGATAGAGGAACAGAGAGAAGAAAGAAGAGAAGAGATTACAGGTATATAGGTATACATATATATGTGTGTATGTATATATATATACAAGATAGATAACTATACTACTAATCTCTGTAAGTTCATCAAAAAGAACAGTTTGTGCTTTCATTATTTGATTGGAAGTGGAAATTTTTAAACATATGTAAAAAGAAATTGAAAACATGAAGTCTCTAAAATTTTTCTTTTTAGCTTGGATGCATGCTGACATTTAACTTTTCCCGTTTTCATATTAACATAAATAAGTATTTACTCCCTAAAAATTATTTGTTCACATTTAAGGCTCAGATAAAGTCTAAGATTTATTTTTAACTTATTGCTTTATAATATTACTTAGTAAAAGCATATCAAATATTAGACAAAACATCATAGCAGTTTATAAAATCTCAAGCACACATTTATATGCCATAAAGATGTATTAAACTGAATCTTTCAATTAAAAAACTAGAAATTCAATAATGGAGTAAACCTACAAAAAGGTATTACAAGCTTTTTGAAATAAATACATCAATTTTCAATCACATTAGTATCTGTATAGTATTTAAATGGTATTCTATACTTGCTTCTACCTGTCTAATTTATAAATCATGGGAGTTTAACTAATTACTTGACCTATTGTATTCCTTATTTTAAAAATATTACTAAAATTCATGGTTTTGTGTGGGTTTTAATTCTTTACAATATTTAAAATATTGTCTAGCATAGAGTAAGCACTTAGCATAGATTTATTGTTAATATTATTTATATAATGGTGAAAAACTTTGTGAATTAATAGAGAGGAAGCATAGAGTTCCTGGAATCAGTGTCATAACTGAGTACATATCAGTACTTCAGCCCTCTTCAGACTGCTTTACATGTGGGAAAGAAGTAGGTGTACTTTTTCAGTGCTGGATTTTCTTCCTCATACTCAGCTACTCTGAGTTGTGAGGAAAGCTGCAAGGATTTTCACACAAAGAGACGCATGACCTGAAGACTCAGCATGGCTTGTTGCATTTCTCAAATATACCTAATGAAGAAGAATATTATAATGTGAAAGACATTTCATGCCTTGTAAATATCTAAAAGTGCATTTACCGGGAAGACTGCATGGTAGATCAAAGACAGTCTCTTAATCAGTAATCATTCAGTGAAGCATTCTGCGTGAAGTCATTTTGGAGAAAGCTCTAATATGATTCACGTAGAACACAATGTGAGAATAAAGTATCCTAATTTATAATATGATTTTTCAAAAGATGTCAGCATCACATGAGAAGGAGGAGTTCTTTATAAATGTTACTGATAGCAACTTGGCCAACACATTATGTAAGCAATTCATGAACCACTAGGATAAAAGTTGTATTTACTTGTTTTTTGAAACACTTCTTTTAAAGGATAATTTTATAAAAATGCAATTTACAGGTGAAATCTACCTTTGCATCATTCAATAGATTTTAAAAGTATGCACTTCAGTGGCTTTTAGTGTATTTAAAAGTCATACCATTCTCACCATAACCTGATTTTAGAATATTTTCATAACATCTAGAAACTTCGTGCTTGTTAAAAGTTACTGTGCAAATTTCACAGCCTCCTCTGCTTTGTTCCTTCATTCCTCAAATTAGTCCCTAATTTGTTTTATGTTTTTATGAACTAGAATACACTGGACATTTCACATAAATTGAGTCCCATAATATGTGATCCTATGTGACTGACTTCTTAGCGTAGCATTTTCAATGTTTATCTAACATCTAAGTTCAAACATGTACTAGGCATTTCTATATTTTATTACCAAATAATAGTTATTTGTACAAATACTTCACGTTCTGCTTACCCATTTATTTGTTGCTAGATATTTGGATTGCTTATACTTTTGTCTATTATAAAAAAAGTTTACATGAGCATTCATGCAAAATTCTATGTTTAATCATCGTAGGAAGCTAGGATTTCACTCAGAGGCACAAGCATTTGCCTGGCAAGTGTGAGGTCATGAGTCCAACTCCCACTACCAAAATAAAACAAATAAATAAATTTAAAAAATTAAAGCAGCATTAACTGTTTGTCTATTAAATCATTGTAGGGACTGCCAAACTGAGCTCCAGAATATCTAATAACCTTAATAACAGGTTCTGCATAGTGGAAGGCATACTTGTTTATTACAATAGCTTCAAAGAGAAAGAGAAGGGAGAAATTTGAGACAAAAGTATAACACTTTAAAAAGGAAGTCAAAAAGGGCTATGGATTTAGCTCAGCAGCACAAGTGCCTGCCTGGCAAGTTCAAAATCGCCAATTCAATGCCTGGTACAAAAAAAAAAAAAGAAAGAAAGAAAAGAAAACAAAAGTACACAAATGAAAATGTATAAAGGGAGATGTTTATTTTTTTAATAAGAAGAATGTTCATGAATTCTCTGCTGAAGAGAATAATCTAAAAAAGCATTAAATTTGTGAGAACAACCAATTGTTTAGCAAGTTTTTTTAACAGATGAAAATTTATGGCTTAATGGAGAGTTTAAAAGTTTGGCTTTTTTAGAGTTACACTAAACATACTGAGTTGCAGACCCTTTTATGTAGATCACTTCTGCTTTTCTCTGGCCAACAACTGAACTGGGTTGTAGAAGGATAAAATAAGCCTTTGGAGGATTACAAATTATTTGATATCTGAATGTGTGTATTGTAAATCAAACTCTTGCAAACATTGATAATGTCCTTCACTGGTCTCCGAAGTTTATCAATACATACACAAATATCAGGTTGTTAGGTTTCATTTACTTATTACAAATATCTTAGTTTTCAGGCATTAACTCTGAGTATTCCATTAGGTAACTCAGTTACTCTTCTTTCATCTTAAATTTTATTTTAAAGAGGATAAAACAGAATAAAACCAATCAAAACAAACCAGTGAAAGTGGTACAGGACTTCAAAACACTATGAAATCCATCACAGTTACCATAATGCCTTTTGATTTCTTCAAAATAGCTGCAGATAACTTCGGACACAGTAAAAATCAAATAGAACAGAATAGAATAGAAACAATAAAAACAAAACAATGAATGCAATAAAGGACTTCAAAAGAAGCCAGTAGTAAATCCAAAATTGCTACCATAATATATCTTGTGTCTATCTAGCTGCTCCTGCCATCAGATTTAACATAGTCGAACAAAACAAAAAAGAATAAAACCTAACCCAACAAAATGATAGAAATGATCCAGGACTTCAAAACAAGAGCATAAAAGCAACAGTGGATGGCTACACCCCTCAGAAGGGGATCCCATGTAGATGCCACACTGTGTACTGCTATCCTCTGAACCTATCATCAGACCACTGGCTCTAGCCCTGCAACGTTAGTGATACACGAAAGCACCACAGGCATACATTTGCATTTCACTTCCAAAGGTATCATTGCAGTCTGTGTTTTTCCGGCTAAGCCAGTCACTTACTGTGGGGGGATGGGGCCTTGTGGAAGCCCCAAGGAGGCATGGGCCCGTGGCAAGCGGCGATGGAGAGAACTACTCCGGGGACAAGACAGAGGCTGCAAGTCCATTTTATTGCAGAAGTGAGACCTCTTATATAGGTGTGTGTGTGGAGGGGGTAATACGTTAAATGAGGAGCAAACCTTGAGGGGAGGCACCTGAGGTAGGGCAGCCAGGCAGAGTGAGTCACTTGATCTGTCAAGGACTTTCAGAGTCCGAGTCTCTCATACTCTGTCCTCTGCCAGGGCTGCCAGTCAGGCCTCTGGGCCTCTTACCCCCACAGATTCTCCCTCTTGTTTTTATTAAAGCCAATTGTATGGAGGCCATCATGGCTTGTTAAAAAGTGCATAACCATAACACGTGAGAACAATTGACATATCAGAAGATGCCTCAGGAGTCCCAAAAAACAAAGAGTTCCCAGGGTAAGGGGGTTAGAAGGGGAAAAGAAGCACTGGGGATTGTGTAATATCTCAGTGAGGAGATTGTTAGTAAGCACGGGTACTTGAATAGAGTCAATAAGCCCGTATTTGCTCAGTGAGTTGTAAAGACAAGTTCCAGTAAGTGGAATTATAAGGGCCAAGGATCCAATCATGAAGGGATAGACGAACAGCAGTCTTATTGGCAGACTCGGGAGTAACACAGAATATTGAAGAAGCCTACTGTTGATCAAAAGCGGTGGTAGCAACACGCCATAAGTCTTGGGTTTCGGCTTCTAGCAGATCAAATTGTTGTTGAAGGTTTAATAGTACCATGTGGGTGTAGGCATTTAGCTGTTGTTGTACATGCCAGCCACTGTAGTTGACAGATTGTTGAGTTTGGGCTGTAACGGTTGATTGTGTAAGGACTGCTGCAGAGGCAGCCCTGGTGGCTGTGGCTGTAGGAAAGGCTATAATTAGGGCAGCAATAGCTGAGGCGCCGAAGTCTCCTTTGACATTAATGGTGTCTTCCCAAGCAACAGACTTGTTGAAAAACGAGATGCCATTAAATAAAGATTGATTACCCATAAGCATAGGGGGAGACAGAGTTGGTACCAGTGAAGTGGGTTCATTGCTGTGACTATATCTGACCATGTGGTTCAAGAACTTTTGGGAATGGCTTGTGGGAAGAGTTTGGAAAAGTTCAGAGATGTCTCCTGAAAGAGTAGAGCTGGAATGCTTTAGGTGTTCTGTATGAGAGATTCTGGTCTGAGCTCAGAAAACCAGAACACTGATAGAAATCCTGCCAGTAAAGACAAGACTCTGAAGGTTTGTATTGAGAAGAAGGACTGCATTAGTTTTGGACTTCAGATGCTGTGTATTATGCCTTGAAAAAAAGTTTGCCTGGATTTTGCTCCTGTACAGAGTTACTTTGCCTGTAACTAAGATTAAGGCTGATGGACTAATTAATCTAGCAGAAGAAAATTTAAGGCAATCTAATGTTGGAGCAGTGGCATGGATTTAGGTGGAGACTTTTAGTGAGATTTAGGTTGAGAATCAAGAGCACAGAGACCAGCAGAATGATTTCAAATTTTACAAGTTAGGCTAGAATGGAAACTCCACTAAAGCTGTTGACTGCAAAGATAGACCTCAGGAGATTTCCATTGCTGAGGAGGAACAGGAGAATACAAAAGATGGCTAGAGGGTATCACAAGAAACAGCAACACCCCATCCTTTATAACATCAAAACTACAAAAATGAAAAACTTTGCATTGAGGAAAAAGCCACAGAGCACCATGTGGTATGCAGTCCCCGGTTTGTACCTTTTGGAATGGAAACATTTATCTTGTACCATTGTGTGTTGGAAATGTTTAACTTTCTTCTCATTTGTATAGGGGCTCTCAGCTAAAAGTTTGACTTAAAACTCACAGGATACTTTGAACTCAGAATTTTCAGCAATGCTGAAACTGTTAAGACTCTGGCAACTCTTGGAGATACATTAAATGTCTTTTGTATAAAAATGTGCATGAGTCTTTGGAGGACCAGGGGCAGAATGTTATGTTATGTGTCTGGATGTCCCCCCAAAGCCTCACATAGTCATGGAGACAGGTTCTGCAATTTGTGATTGATTCATAGTCCAATTCTGGGATTAAGGTTGTGAGTGCTACATTTATCCTGGAGTGGGTAGCCTACACACAATAATACAAGAGACAGAATGAGCCTTCTCTCTGCACTCCTCCCTTTTTGCTATTGTTTAATTTGCTGTTTGCCATTGCCATGAACTCTTGCCTTCTGCCTTGTGCCACTTTGCCTTGGAACCAGCTGAATACGAACTGAATCCTCCACAAACTATGAGCTTAAATAAACCTTTTCTTTCTTAATATTGGGTGTAGGGTATTTTGTCTCAACAATGACAGAAAATGAACCAATCAGTACTTCTATTTGATCTGTTAAATTTGTAAAATTTAGAATATTTTACTTCCTGGGATCATGCTTTCTAATGTAAATATAAATAATTTCAAATTACATTTTATTTTCAGCTCTTAACATGTATACCAAACTAAAAATAAGGAATTTCTACATAATATATTTAAAGGGAGTTAATTTAGGTGATCTTAATAAAGATAAAAATAAAACCTCAGAAGTCTACGACTACTGTTGTCACACAACTCCCTATTGTAATGATTCCCAGTGTCATGAAGACATATGCATAATTCCTGGTTTCATTATAGGTGAAATCATCCTGAGTTGTCACTGCTTTTTCTAGTCTTTATGATTTCAACAAGACAGTTATGTCAAAGAACGTATTGATTTTTGACCTTCATGACATCAGCTTGATATGCTCTCCCTTACTATTGAAGATGAAATATTGAAATTTAAATTTATGACTACATGCACTGACTTGAATAGACAAACAAATTGTTAACATTTAATCATCAAGTTCAAGTGCCAAAGCAAAAAGACAGAAATGGGGCCAGGGATATAGTTTAGAGGCACAGTGCCTGCCTGGCAAGTGTGAAACCATGAGTTCATTTCCTGGTACCAAAAAAAAAGACAAAAATGCTAACCTTGTCTCTATGCACCTCATAAACATGCTAACATACTCTATTTACACCCATATCCATATTTAGATAGAGTTCCCTCATAAATAAATTGATAGAATCCATGTACATTTTGAAGAGTTGTGAAATAGCAGGAAGATTGACACCCTGGACTTTATAAAGAAGTTTTCATGCTTTACAAGGTGCATGTATATGTATCTTTAGGAATTTCTGATGCACTTTTGAAACATCAATTAAATTAAAAATAGGCATAAATCCTAATAAATCTTTTGTTCATGGCCAAGTTGTTCAGAAAGTCACATTGAGACAAATCAGAAAAGATTTTTCTGTCTCTGAGAATCACTCATCATTCTCTTTGTATTAAACTTGATAATAAATGTGTAGTTGTTTTGATCAAGTATAATGGTGAGTTCTCACCAAGATATATAGTTTTTACTTTCCACTTTGGCACTCATTTGGATTTATGAAGATGAAGGTCAAGAATGAAAGAAAAATTTTATTTGGAAAGCTTGGTATCCCAAGTATTATTCCTCATGGATCATAATGGCATTTCTCATTTTAAAGTCATTTTTCATGCTAAGGAACATGTAATCTTTGTCTGTTTTGGAACACAGAACAGGAACTGAAAAAAAGAATAATAACCATCACTGGAAAATGCTGCTTAAGTCAGGAAAACATTAAGATAGTTGAAGAGGGTGAGAAATACTCCCACTGAGGGCAACAAACAGATTAATAAGATGCCTTGCAAGATTTGGTTGAGTCTTACACATTCAGATGAAGTCCAGTGTGAAAGATCAATTATGAAAATAAGCAAAAATTGGTTGACATGTATATGAGATTATCAATCGTCTGGACAAAAGTCAGACTTAGGGGAAAGAGGAAGTTAAACATTCAAAGAATGGTCTTCTAAACTTCAGCAGATTCTTCAGTATGAAAAGCTTCAAACCATATTACTGAGCTTTTGTTAGATCATTGAACAGAAGAGTCTGTATTGTCAATGTTTGAGTGTCTAGCCACTTTCTATACTTTGATTTTGTAACTTTAACAGCTATTGATAAGAAGACAATATGTAATGTATCAACTAGGGATTTTGTGATGTTAATTTTTTTGAATTCTGTATTCTACTTTTCTTCTTGTTTTTCTATTTTGTCTTTTTTAAGTTTTCTTTTCTTTCTTAAAATTAAAAATTAAAATTAAAAAAAAAAAAGAAGCTTCAAGTTCAGAGAATAGGCCAGGAAGGAAATGCATCAACTTGCCTTGGGAAAGAGCTTTAGGAAGAAGATTGCTGGACTCACCATTGTTAAGTAGCAGTGTGGGAAAAGAGGAAATATAGCTGATCAAATGTGGACTCGTCTCTGCTTTTCTTTTAAAGATGTTTCTAGAAACATTGAAAGAATAAATTCTGTCCCAAATGCTCCTGCAATATAATTTAATTTTTTTTATTTAAAGGGCAAAAAAACAGAAAAAGTATAGAAATATTACAGAATTTCAACAAAAGAAGATTAACAGTAAGAAATCACTAGTTGATAAATTACATATTTTTCTTTTAGAAATAGTTTTTCAAGTTACAAAATTAGAACACACAAAGTGGACACTCAAGCAGTGAGAGTGTAAATAGATCTGTTCAACAATCCAACAAGAACCTAGAAATATGGTTATCAATCCCACACACCTAAACATACATGCAGCTATATCTTTTAAAGCGCTTCCTATTTCCTCTTTTTTTACAATAGCAATTATATATTTTTAAAATTTTATTTAAGGAGAAGAAAAAAAAGCAAAACAGAAAAAAGGGTAGCAACAATCAGAATTCTAAAAGAAAGAAAGAAAAAGAAAGAAAGGAAAATGAGAAAAAACCCACTAAGAAATCACTAGTTTATAAATTACATACTGTCATCCTGGATGTAGTTGTTCAAGTCACAAGTTAAAGGATACATAGTAAACATTCAAACAGTCAGACTACAAAGAGTTCTGCTCAAAGATCAACAAAGATTCAGCAACATGGTCATCTATTTTACACACTCAAACATACATGCAGTTATATAACTTAGAGCACTTTCTTTTCCTCGCTTTTTTACAATAGCAATACACATTTTGGTTTTATTACCCTTGTAGTTCTTATTTACTTTTTACACTAGAGACACAATATGATATTTATAAATATGATTCTTATTTCACTAGTGAGGATAGTCTCAAGTTGTCTCCATTTATCTATGAAGGCCTCAAGATAATCCTTTTTATAGCTGAGTAATATAACATTGTAAAAAAATGCCACATCTTTTTCATCCACTCTGCAGTAGCTGGGCATGTTGGTTGTTTTCAGGATTTAGCTATCACAGATTGTGCTGCTATGAACATGGGTGCACATATATCACTGTGATATGAACCTTTCCATTCTTCTGGGAAAATACCCAGGAGGGAAATAGATGGATTGAATGGGGCTTCCAATCTAACTCTTCTGAGAATTCTCCATATGGATTTCCATAGTGGTTGCACCAATCTACATTCCCACCAACAGTGGATCAGTGTTCCTTTTTCCCTGCAGCCTCGCCAACATTTGTTATCAGTTGATTTCTTGATGGCAGCTATTCTTTCTGGAGTAAGGTGGAATCTCAATGCTGTTTTAATTTGCATTTCTCGAATGACCAGTGATGGTGAACATTTCTTCATGTTTTTATTTTCCATTTCTATATCCTTCTCTGAGAACTGTGTGTTCATCTCAGATGCCCATTTTTGGAGAGGGTCTTTGAATTTGAGGGCCTTGATGTTTTTCAATTCTTTATATGTTCTGGATACAAATCCTTTGTCTAAGGGTTTGCTGGCTAAAATTCTTTCCCACTCTGTGGGTTTTCTTTTCACTCTGTTGGTGACTTCCTTTGAAGTGCAGAAACTTTTCAATGGGATCCCAGTTGTTGAATTTTTGAAGTGTTTCCTGTGCAGTTTGTTTTTTGTTCATGAATTCTCTGACTACCCCTATCTCTCCAAGACTTCTACTTACATTGTCTTCCAGTAGATTTAGTGTTTCTGTTTTAATATTTAGGTCTTTGATCCACTTAGACTTTAGTTTTGTGCATGGTGATAGACTTGGATCTAGTTTCAGTCTTTGTTACGTAGAGAGCCAATTTTTCCAACACCATTTATTAAAGAGACTATCCTACTTCTAGTGGACATATTTAGCCCCTTTGTCAAATATCAGGTGGCTGAGTGCCTTTGTAGTTGTGCTTGCATCTTCTAATCTGTTCCATGGATCTTCAGGTATATTTCTTTGCCAGTACCATGCTGATTTTATCACTGTGGCTTTATAGTATTGTTTCAAGTCAGGAATTGAGATGCCTCCTGCCTTGCTTTTGTTGCCTAGAATTGCCTTTGCTATTCTAGGTTTCTTCTGTTTCCAAATGAATTTTAGGAGTGTTTTCTCTAGATCTGTGAGGTATATCAATGGTATGTTGATTAGGATTGCATTAAATCTGTATAAAAGTTTTGGGAGTATGGCCATTTTCACAATGTTGGTTCTTCCTAACTAACAGCAAGGAATATCCTTCCATTTTCTAATATCCTCTTCAATCTCCTTTTTCAGTGTAGTATAATTTTCAGCATATAGTTCTTCTATACTTTTAGTTAAGTTGATTCCTAAGTATTTCATTTTTTTAGATGTTATTGTAAAGGGTGATTTTCCATAATTTCTCTCTCAGTGAAGTTTTTTGTTTGTTACAGGAATGCTATTGATTTTTGAGCATTTACCTTGTATCCAGCTACACTGCTAAACTTGTTTAATTACCTCTAGTAGTCTTTTTAACGGAGATTTTTGGGTCTTCTATATAGAGTATCATGTCATGTGGAAATAGTGATAATTTAACTTTTTCCTTTCCTATCTTTTTTCCTTTTATTTCTCTCTCTTGTCTGATTGCCCTGGCTAGTGTTTCCCGAACTATATGGAAGAGGAGTGGTGATAGTGGACATCCTTGTGTTGTTCCTGATTTTAAAGTAAAAGCTTTCAGTTTTTATCAATTTAGCGTAATGTTGGCTGTTGGTTTATCATAGATGGCCCTTATAAGTTTGAGGTAGACACCATGTATTCCGAGTTTCGAAGGGTTTTCATCATGAACATGTGTTGGACTTTATCAAAAGCTTTTTCTACATCTATTGAGATGACCATATGGTTTTTGTTTTTGGCTCTGTTGATGTGGTGTATTACATTTATTGATTTGCGTATGTTAAACCACCCCTGCATTCCTGGAATGAACCCTACTTGGTCATGGCGTATAATCTTCTTGATGATTTGCTGCATTTTATTTGCCAGTATTTTGTTGAGAATCTTTGCATCAGTGCTCATTAGTGAGAATGGCCTATAGTTCTCATTTTTGGTTGGATCTTTCTCTGGTTTTGGTATCAGAGTCATACGTGCCTCCAGTAATGATTTAGGGACGATTGCTTACTTCTCAATTTCATTGAAGAGTTTAAGGAGTATTGGCATCAAATCTTCTCTAAATTTCTTGTAGAATTCAGCTGTGAATCCATCAGGACCTGGTCTTTTCTTTGTTGGTAAGTTTTTAATTACATTTTCAATTTCAATAGCTGATATTAGGTTGTTCAAAATTGCTATATCTTCTTGGTTGAGCTTTGGTAGTTCATATGTTTCCAGAAATCTGTCTATTTCCTTTGTGTTTTCCACTCTATGTGAGTAGAGATTTTCAAAGTAGGTATTCATAATCTTTTGAATTTCCATGGGATCTGTAGTAATTTCTCCCTTTTTAGTTCTTATTGCATGAATTTGGGTTTTTTCTTTCTTTTTCTTGATAAGGTTAGCTAGGAGTTTGTTAATTTTGTTTATTCTCCCAAAAAACCAGCTTTTTGATTCATTCTTTGTATTTTTTTTAGTTTCAATTGCATTGATTTCTGCTCTAATCTTTACAATTTCCTCTCTTCTATGAGCTTTGGGTTTAGTTGCTCTTCGTTTTCTAGAAGCTTGAGATGGAGCATTAGGTTGTTTATTTGTGTTTGTTCTATTTTCTTGATATGACAATTTATTGCTATATATTTCCCTCTTAAATCTGCTTTCATTGCAGCCCACAGATTACAGTATGTTGTTTCTATATTTTCATTGAATTGTAGGTATTGCTTTATTTTTTCTTTAATTTCATCTGTAGCCCACTGGTTGTTCAAAAGGCTGTTATTTAATTTCCATGTATTTATGCAGGTTTTACAATTTTTGCCATGAATTTCCAATTTCAGTTCACTATGTTCAGATGTTATGCATGGTATTATTTCAATACCTTTGCATTTTCTTAAGAATGTTTTATGGGATAATATATGGTCTATTTTGGAGAATGTCCCATGTGCAGCTGAGAAGAATGTGTATTCTGGTGTGGTTGGGTGGAATACTCTGTAAACATCTACTAAGTCCAATTGCTCACAGTATGATTCAGTTCTGTTATTCCTTTGATGACTTTTTGTCTAGTTGATCTATCTCTTTGTGACAATGGGCTGTTAAGATTTCCTGTTATAATTTTGTTCTTGTATATTTGGTTTTTCATGTCCAATAGTATCTGTCTTATATAGTTGGGTGCTTCTGTATTTGGTGAATATATATTTACAATTGTTATTTCTTCCCCTTGAAGTTTTCCACTAACAAGTATGTAGTGACCTTCTCTATCTCTTTTAATCATTTTAGGTTTGAAGTTCATGTTTTGGCAAATAGAATAGCTACCCCAGCCTTTTTCTGGGTTCCTCTTGCATGGAATAATGTTTTCCATCATTTGACTTTTAATCTATGAGTTTCCTTTTGGGTCTGATGTATTTCTTGTATACTGTATATTGTGGGATCCGGTTTCTTGATCCATTCTGTCAATCTATTTCTTTTTATAGGTGAATTGAGGCCATTTATATTTATGGATATCACTGATATGTACTAGCTCAACTTTGCCATGTTATGTTCCAGTTGTTTCTTTCTGCTTCTCCCCTTATTTAATTGCTTATCCTATCTGGTAGTTTCTTTCTGTTGTTGTTTTGGGGATTGTGGTTATTTTTATCTCTGTCTAGTATGTCTGTCAGTACTCTTCCTAGGGTTGGTTTGGTGGACATGAATTTCTTCAGTTGTTCTTTGTCATGGAAGTATCTTGTTTCTCTATTAAATTTGAATGAAAGTTTTTCTGGGTACATCAGTCTGGGTTGAAGGTTATTTTCTTTGAGGGCTTGAAATACCCCACTCCAAGCCCTTCTTGACTTGAGGATTTGTGCTGAAATGTCTGCCATGATTCTAATGAGCTTTCCTTGATAGGTGAGTTGTGTCTTTTCTCTGACAGCTTTTAGTATTCTGTTTTTATGCTGTATGTCTGAGATCTTAATTATTATGTGTCTGGGTATGGATTTATGTTGATTGTGACTGTTTGATGTTCTATATGCCTCACTTATCTGCATATTAGATTCTTTCCCCATGTTTGGGAAATTTTCTGCTATTGTTTCTGTAAATAAGTTACATATGTTATATTCCTGGACTCCTGTATCTTCGCTAATGCCCATTAATCTTATATTGTCGCTCTTGGCATCATCATGAAGCTTCCTGATTGTCATTTCATGCTGCTTTGTTATTTTTTAAACGTTCTGTCCTTTCCTAATACTAATTGTGATCCTGTCCTCAGCTTCCTTTAGGTGGTTTTGCATGCTTTCAATAGAATTTTTTGTTTCTTGGATGTCTCTTTGAGTTTGTTTCATGAATTCTGCTTGTTTTCTATATTGTTCATTCAAAGTTTCATTCAGTTTCCCATGCTCATGTACTTTTTTCTCTATTTCTTCTTTAGCTGCATTCAACAACTTCTTTACTAAAGTTGTTATTTCTGTCTTTACATGGGAGAGTACTTCTAATTTGATTTCCTCTATAGCCTGATGGAGTTGTATTTTTTATTTCACTCGCTATCTTTTCAGAGATTCCTGGTGTGTTACTTTTGGGGTCCTCTATTTCAATGTCTCTTATACTTGCTTCTCATGAACTATATGATTGAGACTGCATTTTGCTTTTTCATTTTGTCATTTTCACTCTGTGTAACGTTTTCTATGTGTAGGAGGGGATCACACACACTCTTTTCAGACTCACCAAATTCTTACATTTAGTTGGAGGAGGTTTTATTACTGGCCCTATTTATCCACTGTACACCTCTATTTTAGGGGCATACTCACCACACTGATACAGTTAATCTGCTGTAGTCCAAGGTTTGCCGCCTGGGAGCAATGTTCCAAAATTTTCCACACTAACTGGACCCTGTTGAGTTTTTCTGATGTTCCAGGTGGGAGGGTGAGACCAGCAGAAGCATTCCAGGGCAGTTTTCACTCTGGGGTGGGCTTCTGAGATGTCAAGTGGCAGGGTGCACCCACAGGAGAGGTTTCTGGCATCTTACCCCTGATATAGGCTTCTGCTAAATTCCTAGTGGCCGGGGGAACCCAGAGGGGAGGTTCCAGGCAGCTTATGCATGAAGCAGGCTTCACCTACAGGGCTGGCCCACTGAGGTGGTTCCAGGCAGTCTATGCCTGAGGCGGGTTTCCTCTGTGTTCCTGGTGGTAGGGTGGGCCCTCGGGGGAAGTTCCAGGCAGCCTAAACCTGATGCAGGCTTCTGCTATGCTCCTATAATTTAATTTTTAAGGATATAAATTACCAAGATTAAATTGCATATCTTTCTGGAAACTGTCATGATTAGATACAGAAAATTTTTCTTTTTAAGTATTAAGGAATAAAAAGATATAAAATTTATTTAATATCTGTCTAAACACTATCAAAATACATGGATATGACATTTATTTTTTGAAAGTCTTAAGTACAAAATATATATCAATTACTTAACAATTATTTAAGGCCTTTAGGTTCCATGCTTTACATGCAAGATGTAGTTTAGTGATACCAACATTAAGCATTGGCTACAGAGACTATATGGCTGATAAATTCTACATAGCTGAGATGTATTAGCTTTTTAACGATTTTTCATTTATATTTAATTGATGCATGAAATTTACATATTTATGTGGCATGAATATTGGCTTCAAAATGAATCAAATGGGTTGATTTCAGAATTCATGTTTTAACTGGTTTTCTCAATTTTCTTCTGTTACATCATAATATGATTTTAAAATTTGTGTGCAACTCTTTGTTATTTAAACAAGATAGACATTCCATTAATATAACATTGATAGTTTCCTGTTCTAAGATAATAAAATTTCTTATAAATCTTTAGATGATTCATCTGTATTAACACTAACTACAATATAATTATAATTCCCTTCAAGTTACTGAAAATCAAATATCAAATTTTACTTCAATATTCTCTAAAAAGTAAATGTTATGAAATTCAAATGTCTACTAATATAATAAACCCCTCTAATTTTCCAAGAAGTTGAAGAACAGACAAAATTGCATTTTTAACCATGTCTCATGTATTACGAATATGAGCAAGGTAAAAATCATTAAATAGGTTAACTTTCCACTAATATTTGCAACACTTATTTTTTGTTTTGTGTGTTTTTAGTATGGCACAGCAGCAGAACATTGATGAATGTTTAGAAATGCTATTAACAGGTTCTTGCAATCCTAAGGATGGATCACTGGGCACAGAGGGCTTTTAGTGAGATTTGTGATAGAGTTCAGGATAAGCTATGTTCATTATAAGACTCTTCCACCTAGTGATGATCAATGTTATTGAAAATATTGTCAAACATTACCAAGGAAAAATACATTCAGATTATAATACTGTACCTGTGTTATTTATTTCACATGAAGGCAAAAATGCTAAATTAAAAATTGGCCAAGAGATGTCACTTTCATGCTTAACACTTTATTGTCACTTTTTTCTTCCCTATTTTACTTGTCAGATCAAAACTAGAAGATATTTGCAATAAGAAATTTATAAAATTCTCATAGTATTATTTCATATATTGGTACTATTCCATGATAAATTGGGAGAAACTAAAATTGCAGATAAAATTATTCCTTGTGAATATCACCTATTAACAAGATGATTGAAAGACGATAATGATTGTGAGTGCTGTAGAAATCAATTGTATAAACAATTTAAATGTAAAGATGTCACATATTTTGCTCCCATCCAGGAATACCAACTTTATGAAAAACATGTCCCTTAATTTAAAGAGAATGCACCAGATGTGATAATGCTGAAGCCACCCAAATAATTGACTATAGGCTTTCTGCAGTCCAGTAATTTTATATTAGCAGAGAAAAATGGATAATAACATCAGTACTAAAGCTAAAAAGGATTTGCTTTGAAAATGACAAAATTCATTGCTTCAAATTAAAAGGGTTGTTTTGTGGGAATGGCAATTAATTTATTCAAAATTACAGCAAAGAGAATTTATGATATCACAGAGGACTCATATTAAATGTTTGTAAGGTATAACTGCCATTTCGTAGACTATTTTTAAATGTTATTCTCTTTTACTTCTAACAGTTCAGTTACCACATATGTGAATTTAAATATTATAAACTCATCTGACTTGCAAAATGATCCTGGTTGTTGATGCTGTCAGGCCTAATATCTTTCTTTTTTATTAATTCACTTCATGGAAAAAAGATAAAACAAAGTTCCATGACATGATGACAAGAAAGTAACAGTAGTTAATACACTGCATCTTATTATCTTTAAAGTAGTTACTCAGATTACAAGATATGGGCATAAGAAAATTATCCAATTGATGTAAACTGCTTTTTTTCTCTGAATTAAGAGACACTAATAGTATAACTAGGTTGCATTTTTTTCTCTTTTCTCTTTCTTCCTTTCCCTTTTCTCCCATCCTACATCCTTTATCCTTTTGAAGGTTATTTCCCTTTTAACAATATATATTGTACATTTTTGACCTTATTTAGTCTTTCAGTTTCTCATCAGAAAGACAATACAATGTTTACACAGTTAAGTCTGATTTATTTCATTAATGAGTATGATCTTAAATTGCATCCATTTACCTTCAAGACTCTCCAGTTAATTCTCCTTTATGGTTGAGTAATACTCCATTGTATAAAAATATGTCATCATTTTTATCCATTCCTTGGTTGATGGGAATTTGTGTTGTTTAACAGAATTTACTTATTTCAAATTGTGGTGCTAAAAACATAGGTGTACATATATTTTTGTGATATGATGTTTTCAATTCTTTTGGGAAGATACTCAGAAGGGAATAGCTGGGTAAAAATAGGCCCTCTAATCCTAGTTGGTTTTTTTTGAATCTCCATCCTGATTTTCACAGTGGTTCTACCAATCTGCACTCTCACCAACAGAGGAGAATGTTCCTTTTTCCCCACAGACCTACAGCATTTGTTGTTAGTTGATTACATTATGATAGTCATTCTTATTGGGGTGAAATGGAATATCAGTGTTGTTTTAATTTGCATCTTTACAATGACCAGTGATGCCAAACATCTTTTTGTATTTATTGGCCATTCATATTTATTCATCTGAGAAGTATGCATTCATCACAGATGTCCATTTTTGTATTGGTCTTTTGAATTTGGGAGCCTGATTTTTTTCAGTTCTTTACATTTTCTAATAGAAGTCCTTCATCTGAGGGACATTCAGCTAAAATGTGTTCTCACTCTGTGGGCTGCCTTTTCACTCTGTTAGTGATTTCTTGTGATGCACAACAGCTTTGTAATAAAATGAGATACTAGTTCTTGATTATTTGAAATATTTTCCATTCAGTTTGGGTTTTGTTCAGGAACTCTCTGCTAGCACTTATATCTTCAAGGTTTCTACCTAATTTCTCTTCCAGGAGTTTGAGTGTTTCTGTTTTAATATTTAGTTTTTTGATCCATTTTGACTTTAGTGTAGTGCATGATAATAAATAAAGGTCTAGTTTTGGGCTTCAGCACATGGAAAGCGATGTTTTCCAGCACCATTTTTTAAAGAGGCTATCTTTCCTCCAGTGAACATATTTGGCCCCTTTGTCAAAGATAAGGTGGCTGAATGTCTTTGTGGTTGTGTCTGCATCTTGTAATCTGTTTCACTGATCCTCAGGTCTGTTTTTTTTTTTTTCCAGTACCATGCTGGTGTTATCAGAGTAGTATTGTGGCATAATTTCAAATCAGGTTATTGTAATGTCTTCTGCTTTGCTTTTGTTGCCCAGAATTTCTTTCACTATTCTAGTTCTCTTCTGGTGCCAAATGTATTTTAGAAGTGTTTTCACTGGTTCTATAAGGCATGTTAATGGTATTTTGATCAGGATTGCATGAAATCTGTATAACAGCTTTTGGAGTATGGTCATTTTCACTATGTTGGCTCTTCCTATCCAGGAGCAAAGTTTATCTTTCCACTTTCTGATATTCTCTTCTGTGTCCTTTTTCAGGTTAATGTAATCTTCAATGCACAGATCTTTTACTTCTTTTGTTTAACTGATTCCTAAGTATTTCATTCTTTGAATGGTATTGTGAAAGATATTGTTTCCCTGATTTCCCTCTCAATGAGCTTGTTGTTTGTGTACAGGAATGCTATTGAATTTTGATCATCTCAGTAGATGCAGAAAAATCTTTTGACAAAGTCCAATCCTCATTCATGATAAAAAAAACTAAACAGAAAATTGGAATAGATTTGTTTTACCTCAATCTGCCATCTATGACAAACCAACAGCCAGTATCATTCTAAATGTACAAAAACTGAAAGCTTTTACTCTAAAATCAGGTACAAGACAAGGATGTTAACTATCACCACATCTATTCAGTATAGTTCTGCAAATATTAGGCAGAGCAAATAGACAAGAAAGAGGAATAAAAAAGAATAAAAACAGAAAAGAAAGAAGTTAAATTATCATTATTTGCAAATCACATGATATTGTACATAGAAGACCCCAAAGTCTTCACCAAAAGAAGTCTAGATTTAACAATCAAATTCAGTAGCATAGCTGGATACAAAGTCTCATTTATTTCTATTTTAATTCTTTTAAAATATTTTTGTTCATAATCTTCTAGATTTTTCTAGATTCTCTTTTAACCTTCAAACTTAGAAATGTACATTTGAGAAAACCTTAGGCATGAAAACAATGATATACGATATACTTTGAGTAAAAACAAGCATCATAATTTTGCTATCATTAACTTTCAAAATAGCTTCAAAAAAAGTCCTTCCTTCCTTTCAATACAAAATCATGAGTATTAAGATTATTTATACTTAGTGGAAAATGAAATCTTCCAAATACTTCCTAAAGGGTAAAGAGCATTCCCTAACAAATGCCTCTATTAACCAGATTTTGTCTATGGACAGTGACAGAATATGGATGAGGATATGTAATAATAAAGTGAAAATTTTTTTCTTTTCTACAAATGGTAATTACTTTCACAAATTTAAGGGGCAGTATCTTTGTTCTCAGTTACTTATTCTGAATTTTAAAACACTGGTCAAAACAAAAATGGTCACCAAATTTTAAGTATGGATTAGCTTAAGAAAAACTTGAAAAAAACAGTTGCACCACTATTTAAACATATGTGTTGACATGGTATCTTTTGTATTTTAAATCATAGAGAAGTAAATTTAAAAATCAAATCAATATATTGTGTTTTACTTTGTGTTCACATATTCTTTTTTATAATGATATTTTAAGGATAATTATATATATATATATATATATATATATATATATATATATATATATGTAAAATGCTCTATATAAAATATTTTAGTGCCAGAAACAAGCAGCCAGATCACCACTCTGGTAAGTGGCTGTGGTCTGACAAGCCACAGCCACTCCACGGCAAGAACCATGGGCATCTCCTGAGGTCCACGCCATGTTGGAACTTGGGGCACTGACAGCTAGCTCACTGTTCTAGTAAGTGGCTTTGACCTGGCAAGCCATGGCCACTCCAAGGAGAGAACCATGGGCGTCTCCTGAGATCCATGCCATGTTGGAACTTGGGGCACTAGGAAAGCAAGCAGCCAGCTAGCAGCTCTGGTAAGCAGCTGTGCGCAGGCTGAGAATCAAGAACCGCCCCCATTAGCAAATGGGAGCCAGAGATCTGAGTATGTCTTCTGAGTTTGACTATATGCAATATAGCAAATAAGGTGGATTTCCTTTTACCATCTCTTTGAAGGCAAATATTTTTATCACTGTTTTGCTCTGTTCTGACTAATGGTATTGCTCTATTCAATATTCTGTTTTAATAAGTGTGGTATTTCCTTTGATTTTTCTGTATCTGATTGAAAGAATAGTTATTGTGAAGAAAACAAGATATACTATTGTACCTATTACTGTTATCCCAGTAATCTGCCGTGAATTTCTGTACCCATGTCACTACACTATCTCAATTGGCTTTATTCTGTCTTGTTTGGCTATATTTTACTACCTTCAAAACAAAAAAAATAAAGTAAAAAAAGTAAATAACAACAAAGATCAGTAAGGTACTGAGCAAGCTGAACATGATATAACTAAACAGATAATGGACTTAAAAAGCAAAAGGAGGAAAAGAAAGTGCTCTAAAGGATATAAATGCATGTATATTTAAGTGTGTAGGATTGATAACCATTTTACCAAGTGTTTGTTGGAGCACTGAACAGAATTGTTTGCAGCCTCACTGTTTGAATGTCCACTTTGTATGCTTTAACTTTGTAACTTGAACCAACTATATCTAAGAAGACAATATGTAATTTATCAACTAGTGATTTCTTACTGTTTTTTTTGAACTTCTGTATTGTTTCTACTGTTTTTACTGTTTTGCTTTTTTTCTTCTTTAAATAAAATTTAAAAAAATATTTTAATGACATTGAAAGTATTTGACAAAAAATGTAAAATTCAGCAATAACACAATAAGAAAATAGACTGAAATCTAATGATGTTACAATAACTTGTGATATTATTTGCAAAACAAATAATTTTGAATGAATAAACCTGAGTATCTTAGTTTCTAAACTTTGCTCATGTCTTAGCATTATCACTTTATTTTAAGTAGATGAATAACATAAGATTTAGGGATTTGGTGTTTTTTTTTTAAATTTGAAGTAAAATTAATAAACACGGATACTAAAAATTCTTTTTGTAAGTTTTGAGAAATAGCTAAACTTATGTGACCAGCATCCCAGTGAAGATACAGAGCAGCTTCATGCCTCTAGGAAGCTCCTAATGCCCCATGCCTGTCAATTCTCATGGTGCAAAAACCACTTTGGTTAGAACAGATTTTCTTTGTCTTAGGCTTATGTTCAAATAGCCTCAGAAACTTAAGGCAATGTTTTGAACAGTCATTCCTGGGTTGCATTTATCTATGTTCTTAAAATGTACTCCACTGTTTGAAATGTCATTATTTCTAAACAGTCTTATTTTTAGATTTTGGATCAATTCCATTTTAAAAACTTGTGAATAAACTACCATAAACAGACTTTAACAGTGGAACAGTTTGTGCTGTTCCACATCCTCACAAGCCTTGGATATTTTTAAATATTTATGTTTTAGTCATAAAAGGGAATGTGACATAATATATATGGATGTGGGTTTTTTGGAAATCATTAGAATAGCTTCTTTAGGGTTAATATGATGATTAACTGTTAAAATTTTATAAACCTATATTATGTCACATTGGTTTTCAAGAATAAGGTGATATCTGTAATATAAAATATGTTACAAATACTCTACAGATCAGTAGTGGTGAACCTATGACATGAATGACCCAGGGGGATATTGCTTATCAATGAAAGTTATAAAAAGTTCATCATCACTGCTATAAATATTTAAAATTTTAAAAAATATCTAAAATATATGCAAAGAAATAAATTTTAAGCAGACATTTTGTAATATAAAAATAACAAGGGTATGGAAATTAAATAGAAACCATCATGTCCTAACTTGGAGGACATTTTTGCAAAGGATGGCTTGGTAGGCCTGAACTGAAGGACATTTGTGAGTTAAACATGATTCTTCTCTTGATAAAGGACTCTCAAAATAAGGAAGTATTAGAAATTTCCATATTCAGAGCAGAAAACATCCTTAGTCCAGCAGAATAACTCTAAATGAAATCTTCTGGAACCAAGAATGAGGCAAGGATAGAACCAGGATTTTGAACTTGAGGCTGGACCCAAGGCACTGAATCTTAAGGAATGATGTGAACCATGACTGTAGCACAGGACACCCTTCTACAACTTCTGAATAACCAATTCTTCACTTGGAATGTGTACACAGGAAAATAATTAGCTTTTAAGACCTCACAATCCATTACAGGAAAACAATATTTTCTTTGAGACACAGAGAAGCAAATATATCTAAAATAGATTTACTACAAAAAGTTGTCCAGAAATCATCTTTGAATTACACAAGCTTCAAAAGGACAACTCTTTGAAGAAACATCAAAAGAAAAGTAAGAGCTGAAATGTAACTGTTGTAGCCTGAGTTGCCAATTGAGAAGAAAAGACACCATAGGAAAAAAAAAGTGAAGGAAAAGAAGAGTTGATGGTAATGAGAGCCATTGCATTTAACAAAAATATGAAACTGATCATACAGAAGTCTGAAGGCTAAGCAATTCATTTAGAGAAAAGTCAAAATGTGAAACTATGTCTTAAAAGGTTTGATTTGGTTGATATTACATCTCAGATTTTATCGTCTGCTAATATACCCATTTTGGGATTTGGCAATTTTCATTTTCAACATTGCCCCCAAGACATGATAACAATAACTGTGGTTAACTAGTTGCTGAAATGTTTGTACATTTAAATTTGCCTTCTTCTCAGCCTTCTTTTTTCTTTTTTATGTATCCTATTTTGATAGGAATTTTTTAGGGATCATTAAGACATATGTTAAAAAATGTAATATCATATGTATCCTCTTATTAAGAGGGAGTTGGTTATAATCCTAAATAAAAAAAATTCCTGGACTATGATTTCTTTTACCTTTAAAACTGTTCCAGAGCCATTAGCTGATCTCTTTTGCTTCAAAAAATTTTGAGGGTTCAAATTTAAAATAGTCCTATTACACCATTGAAAGTTCCAAAATTATTCTATGACCTTATCACCCTGAATGCACCAGATCTTGTCTAAAAGTATTAAGATTATGCCCTAATACTTCACATTTTAAGATACTGAAATCATGAGTTATGGATAACATACTAATATTTAATAATATAAGATACTACAGAAGCAGTTAAATGCACTTGAAATGTATCTCTTCATTTTTTCCTCAGGCAACTACCTAATCCCCTAAATAATTTATTGCCTTATTCTTTTTTTTTTGTACCTGGGATTGAACTCACTACTCCGTGCTTGCAAGGCAGGCACTTATGCCAGTGAGCTAAATCCCGAGCCTATTGCCTCATTCTTGTGCTTTTGAATTTGTGTTTGTGAGAAAGGAGGAGAAAGAAAATAATTTATTCTTGTAAGATTATGTCCTCTGAGAAACTATTATATTAATTTTAAGAAATGAAACTCTTGTTTAAAAATTTTGATCAGAATAGAGCAAAACAGAGATAAAAATATTTGCCTTCAAAGAGATGGCAGAGGAAAATCTCCCTTATTTGCTATATTGCATATAGTCAAACTCGCAAGTGATGCTCAGATCTCTGGCTTTCATTTGTTGGGTGTGTGTGTGACATGGATGTTTGACTCTTAGCCTGCGTGCCGGTAGGCTCACAGCCACCCACCAGAGCGGTAAGCTGGCTGCCTGTTTTCCTAGCACCCAAAGTTCTAACATGGAGCAGATTTTAGGAAACAGTGATATGGTTCTCACCCTGGGGCAGCTGCAGTGTGGGAGGCCACAGCCACTTACCAGAGCAGTGTGCTGGCTGCCTGTTTTCCCAGCACCCCAAGTTCCAACCTGGGGCAGATCTCAGGAAATGCTGATATCAAAATCAAACTCCTAAGGTTAGTTACTCAAATATTAACTTTCAACTTTAAAATAGTATCAAACACATACTATCTAAAAATGTTTGGCTTGCAGTTGCAAGTCTACATTCTAAGAGAAGATAAAAACAAAATGAAACAAAACTGCCAGGTGTCACTCCTACTATCTAAAAATTGTCCTTTTGTAAAGATTAGACATTTAAAAGTGGAAAAGCAAATTTTAATCCAATGAGTTCCAAATAGTCATCTAATTATATGGATTTTTAAATGGTCGATTAAAAAGTATAGTGGTACCTTGCCACTCATTGTTATTGATTCCAGGAGGAACCACAAGCACCAAAAACAAAGAGACCCACATAGTTTATTTTTGCTGGAAAAGGAAGCAAGTCATGAGGCAATCAACACTGAGAAATACTAGCTTGTGTGTGTAGTAAAAAATAAAACTTTCCATTAAAATGCAAGGAAAACCAAATTTGTTGAGTTTCAAAGCAGCCAAGTACCAAAGTATGAGTGTACATAAAATGTTTTATTTCTTGGAATTAAGTTAGCAGCTCGACAGACAATAGAATCATATAAAAATAAACTGCAACTGATAGTATTGTTTCTTCCTATTCTTTCTCTCTCTCTTTTCCACAAATACAGACTCACAAATAAAACACTAACATAGTGTCCTATATGCAGTAATTTCTTAGTATGGTTCCAAAGAGAATATGGAAACCTTTCTGTTTAATATTTCCTAGAAATTATCTAATGAAAGTTTGATGCTTGGTGGTATAATTATCAACTAGGATGGTATGTCTAAATAACAGAAACACTGCTACACCAACATGTCTTGAGCAATATAGAGAGTTTATGAACATCCTATCTTATAGATAAGAGAAAGAATTTTAGGTGGGGAGAAACATCATTCTTGGCAAACATGGAGACCAAAAAAAAAAAAAAAGAGAGAGAGAGACAAAGGAGGGAGAAGACAAATTGTCAGATCTGTTAGATGTGAGTAGGCAATAGAGAAAAGGGTAAGCAAGCTAAATAGATCTAGATAACTGAGTACCTTGAAAGACCATCAAATATATTGTGTTTTTCTGTGAATCTTAAATGCTGTGTCTGTCACAGAAATGTGATGAGAGGTGCTGGAACCTTTAAGAGGCAGAGCCTGTCAGGGGATATAGCTCAGCAGCACAAGCCCCACCTTGCAAACACAAGGTTTCCTGAGTTCAATCCCAGTTACTCCTCCCCCACACACAAAAAAGTTAGATCACTGGGGTACCCTCCTAAAGGAGAAATTGGGGCCATCGGCTCTTCCTGTCTGTCTTTTGCTTTAGGGCCCCCATCAAGTAAACAGAACTCCTTGCCACTATCCCCCAAAAAACAGTGAGTCAATTAGTTGCATGGAATGAATACCGAAACTTCAATAAATTTTCCTCCTTATAAGTTGATTTTATCAGCTATGTTGTCATAATGACACAATACTAGCATAGGTTGTATAGTGCATATAAAGAGTATAATTATCAGTGCATTAATCAAAAATATTGCCTTGGTTGCACTGATTTAATAGAGAAAGAAGGATATGGAAATACAGAAATTAAAAAAATATTTTTCCATATTCAAATGTTTGACATAAATATATGCATGAAGAATTAAATTCTCTCTACACAGTTTTATATTTATTAATCTAAATTATAAGTTTTCAAGTTATGTGCTGAGCATGACTACATTTCTAAACCAAGTTTTAAATTTTTTTCCTTAAGTAACAAAATATATGTATATATTTTTTCTCTGAACTGCTTTTACAATGCCTGTTATTATCACATAGCACATAGCCTTTCAAAATGCTTAATTTTTGCCAGACAGATTATAATAAAATAATCATATTTTAATTTAGGTGGCTACCAACAGTGGTAAGTACTGATTCTAAAAACTGTCATATATATATATATATATATATATATATATATATATATATATATAGTACTATTAAAAATAACTTACTTTAACAAAACAACTTTTCCAAAGACAAAACTTGCTCATAATACTTGAGTTCATTATTCTAGAAAGAAATGAGGAAGTGTAGTTTGACCCCTTCATTAAAAATAGAAAATTGAGGTGCAGAACAGTTGTATTCTGAAATGACAGTCAAAGATATTTTATCAAAACTTAGTGTCCAGTTTTTATTTTCAAGTGTTGTGTTCTTTCCACTCTACCATTTTGTGCAATAGAAAACAAATATTGATTCTAGTAAACATAGTGATGTAAAAATTCACACTGTCCAATCCAACTTTACTGAGTACAAATGTCTTCATATATTCTGTGTATTATTCCATAGAACTGCAGAAGACAAGAATTTTGTCTAGAAGTTAAAGCTATTATTAGCAAAGTGTGTTGGAATTTAGCATCCTGGCCTGCTACATTCCTTCGGAGACCACACACCACAAGGTTTACAGAGACATCTTCCAAAGCACCAGGAATTTGCTTGTAGGATTTCCAAAGGCTGCTGGAGAACACAAATCAACTGAAGCTACCCTTGACACAAGAAAAGTCCCAAATAATAACGTAGTCATTTGTTAATATTAAGTAAAATATTGAAGTGGAAAATGTTTTGAACAGGTCCCAGATTATAATAATTTTTTAATAGACCAATAGCTTAACTCTTATATGGGAGATATGATCTATTAAGATTTTAATTTTATTTTATCATTTGTATTACTATAGAAATGTATCATATATAATTTCCAATAACTGTTTTGACATATAAAGAAAATATAACACAAAATATTTTTAGAAATATGATACTCTCCATGAGAACACAGATTGGCACAAATATACAAATGCCTGCACACAATGAAAAGATTTTTAGGATAATAGCATTCCTTTTAGTTTCATTTGTATTGTGATTGGCCTATAATTTCACTTTATCTTGAAAAGACCTGAAAAATAAAGTCAGAAAATGGGGTTGCCCATTATAGAGGTTAATGAACATAACCCTTAAGTGCATTAAACAAAGTTATCAAGATACTATAGCTAAAAAGTGGAAGACATAGGAATAGAATTCAACTCTTGGTTTATGATATTATTTCCACAAAAATGTTTTCCTCCAAAAATATACACCCAGTTAATTTTATTTTTTAAAGCAAATTTTCTCACTAAATTTAGCGATAAATACTGCAATAGTTTCTCTGTGCAATTTTTTATTCTACTCTATGCTGCACTTGTATAAATTATATATTTGGGAGAAATTAAAAATTAAAAGGTGAATTTAAAATAAACAATTTAGTAATAAATAATAGTGTAAAACGAAAACATAAATTCATTTTATAAATGACAGTGTATATTCTAAAATATGTTAAGTTCATTGAAATTTATTTGTGTTATAGCTTTCAATACTTTAGAGAAAATTATTTCAATAAAACTAAAGTAAGCCCACAGTAATTGTTTTCTCAGGTTAAGCAACTACAAATCTTATGTCAAGTTTCTTCTGCATTGCCACTCCAAAAAAAGCAAAGTGAAAAATTTTGCCTGGTTGTAAACAGCATGTAGAAAAATCACCCCAGGAATTGTACACTTATTTATAAATAACAATTTAGGTTGAAACAGCATTAAACTGGAATTTATATAATTATTTTATTTTATTTTATTTTTTTGTCTTTTTGAGACAGGGTCTCTCTATGCAGTTCAGGCAGGCCTTGAGTTCACTTTGTAGCCCAGGCTGGTCTCAAACTCACAATGATCCTCCTGCCTCAGCCTCCCAAGTGCTGGGATTACAGGCGTGAGTCACCATGCCCAGTTTGGAATTTATATAATTTTAATGGCTTATGTTTACATTATTTATAGTGTTATATACACACCATGATATTTTTGAAGTCAGTGTCTGTTGAAAGTAGATTTAAGTCTGTACTTTGCATCATATTGTTGAAAAGATCAAAGTTTGTGTGTGAGGATGATGGTTACACATGCATGTATTTATGGTTAGGCTTAATTTAGTATAAACAGATTAGTTAAAGGTAAAAGTATTTTAAGATTAATTTAACAGAATCTTCTTTTTAATATTTAAAATTCATAAAATTTATAAAATGTTTTGTAAAAAAATCTAAAATTTGTCCTTTTTCAGCATTAATCCTAGTCATTTGAATCTTATTTTCAAGGATGCAAACATGTAATTTCACAAAACATATAAAAATATATAGTAATGATTTCATCTAATATAAATATTAATTGTAAAATTTTATGTTTCAAAAATATTTGGGGATATAAACATGAACACTAGCTTAATTATATTATATATTATATATTTGTTAGAAAACATTAAAAATATTTTAGAAGAAAGATAAATAATTATGTTTTCAGGCTTCAGTAGCTTTAATTATAACCAAGTATCACTGAATCACATTGTAAGTATAAATAGCAAACTAACAAGCGACAGTGTCAAATGGATGTGAGTAAATAAATATATGTCTCACATTTTCAAGGAAGAGATCTGAAGGACATATATGAAAAATTTGGTGTCTAGTGATTCAATAAATGTTTTGGTTGAAAGCAAATTTACCCTAATGATGATATTATCCATAGTGAATTTACGTATGTCACTACTCATTGAACTGAAAGGTAGGCAAATATTATAATGAAAAATTATATTTAACTTAACATTAAGAAAGTCTTGTTGCAAAGATTCAATTGAGAAGAAACTGATTGCTTCAGCTTACCACTAATGGAGAAAAACAATATAAATGTTTGAAGTGAATCCTTTCTTAAAAACACTGTAAGTCTGTATTAGGACAAAAGATGCAGAGAATCTGAGAGAGATAGCATCTAAAATCTTGGTAGTCCAACCTTCTCCATGAAATGGAAAGATTTACAGTTTACCAAGCAGTATCCTATCATTTTGTTACATTTGACAATGCTGTGATTTTCCCTTGCCAACCTTTCATTCTACATACCCACAATTTGTATTTCCCTCAAAGCCTTGGAGATCTTAATAACTATTTTCTAGAAAACTTTTTACATTATCTTCAAGAATGACACACAAAACTGAGCACATGCACTTTTTAACTATCTCTTCTTTCAAAAAACAAGCCAAAAAGAAGTGCTATAAAAAAAGTCTTTAAAAAATGGCTCTGAGAAACTGGTCATCTATGTGTGGAAGAATGAATCTAGAGGCCCATAACTCTCACCCTGTACTAAAATCTAAACCAAATGGATTGAAAACTTAGATATAAAAACAGAAACACTGAATCTGCTGCAAGATAAAATCAATAAAAGACTTGAAGACATCAGCATAGTCAGGAACTTTCTAAAAAGAATCTTATTTACACAAGAAATAATACCAAGAATCAATACATGGTATCATATTGACTTAAAAGTTTCTCCACAGCAAAGAAATCATCAATACAGTGAAGAAATAACCTACAGAATGTGAAATATTTTTGACAGCTACTCCTTAAAGAATGAATTTCTAGCATATATTTTAAAAAACTAAATTAAAACACCCCAAAACAATAGACCCAATTAAAATTTGAGAAATAAATAGACATTTCTCCAAAAGAAATACAAATGGTGAGTAGCTACATAAAATTGTTCAGCATTTTTGGTCAAGAGGAAAATACACATAAAAACAACACTGGGGTTTTATGTTTCTTTAAAAAAGAAACAGGAAGGCTGTCATCGTGGACTCAAAAACAAGAAGTTAAAAAAAATCAGCTGTCCCAATCCAAAACAGGGCCTCTGAAATGAATGCACACTTCTCAGATGAAGAAATACAAATGACAAATAAATATATGAAATGAACACAAAAAAACTGTCCAAAATTATTGGTCATTCAGGAAATGCAAACTAAAACAATATTGAAATTCCACCTCATACCAGAAAGAATGGATGGCTATTACCAGGAAATCAACCAATAATGAATACTGTTGGGCCTGTGGGGAAAAGGAAGCCTTCTTTGCTTTTAGTGGGAGTGTAGACTGCTGTAACCACTGTGGAAATCTGTATGGAGTTTTCTCACAAAACTAGGTCTAGAGGTACCATTTGACCCAGCAATTCCCTGTCTGGGTATTTTCCCAGAATAAGTGAAAACATCATATCACAGAGATATTTATGTTTCTAGCAGCACAATTTATAACAGTTTAATATTGGAAATAATACAAACATCTATCAGTTGAAGAATGGATAAAAACTGTGCTTTTAAAATATACAATTGAGTACTACTCAGCTAAAAAGAAAGAAAAACTCTAAATTTTTGTCAGTTAATGAATACAACTAAAGGCAATACTCATAAGTGAAATAAATCAGACTTGCATGTGTAAACATCATATTATCTCCCTAATGTAAGAAACTTAAAGAGTAAATCAGATTCAAAAGTTACAATAGATATTGTGAAAGGGAAACTACTCATGAGGAAAGAACAACTGGAAAAGCAGAAAACAGGAAAGGATAAAAATATATGTATATATACAAGATAGCTAAGGTAATTGTACTACCCACTCTATCAGATCGTTGAAAGGAACAGTTAGTGCTTATATTGTATGATTAAGTTCGCATACCTATATCTGCTAATCTGAGCAACTATTTTGAAGACAACAACATGCAATATAACAACCATTGTTCATTTCTTATCAACTTGTTTTGAAATTCCCTATCATTTTTATTGTTTTTTTTTAATTCTCTTTTTAAAATAATTCTGACTAGAATGTAGAGAAAAAAGAAAACTTCTACACTGTGGTTGGAATTTAAATTAGTACAATCATTTTGAAACCATTTTGGAGACTGATCAAAAAACTAAAATTAGACATTCTAGTTGATTAATTTATACCTTTTTCTGGGTGTCTTTCTGAAAGATATAGTCATTATATTATATACAACATATGTCTCTATGCTTATGACAATGTGATTCTCAGTGGATAAATTATACGAACAATGTAGATGACCATCAGCACATGAATGGATAAAGAAAATGTGGTCTTGACCCCAGGAAGCAAGCCTCATCTGGGAACCAACACCATAAATGGGGTGCTGCCAGATTGGGGACAGCCAGACTCTAGCCCCTTTTGGTGGGTGGGCTGGCTAACAAGAAGTACCCCTCCCCCATCAAGAGACCTGCTGATCCAGAGAAATACAGGCTGTAATGATAGCTATCAAAGTGAAATGCAATTGGATGCCTGTGATATTTTGGTGTTTCACTAACATCGCAGGCCTAGGGCCAATGGTCTGATCATAAGCTCAGAGGATAGCAGTTTTCAGTGTAACATCTAGGGGAGATCTCTTTCTGAGAGTTATAGCCATTTTTGATTCTCTATGGTCTTATTTTTAAGTCCTAAATTGTTTTGTTTGTTTTGTTGGTTTGGATTTTAATTTCTTTTGTTTTGTTCAATTATATTAAATCCAATGGCATGAGCAGCTATTTCAAAGATAGCAAGATATATTGTGATAGCAATTTTGGATTTACTATTGGCTTCTTTTGAAGTCCTTTATGCATTCATTGTTTTGTTTTTATTGTTTCTATTGTATTCTGTTATTTTATTTTTACTATGTCCAAAGTTATCTGCAGCTATTTTAAAGAAAACAGGATGTTTTATAGTAGCTATTGTTGATTCTGTACTGTTTCAAAGTCCTGTACCTCTTTCACAGGTTTGTTTTGATTGGTTTTATTGTTTTATTATCCTTGGTTTTAACCTCTTTAAAATAAAATTTAAAAGATTAACAAAAAAGGAAAATGTGTTCTTTATACATAATGGAGTATTAGTCATAAGGAGGGAAAAATTTGAGTCATTGTAGGAAAATGAATGGGTTTAAATGAAATAAATCAAACACTGAAGCAAAGCTTCTCTTATATGAGAAATATTCAATTTAAATAATTTAAAGAGTAAAATAAAAGACAAATGTTAGGAAACGGAGATAGATGTTTTGGAAATGGGAAAGAGGATCTGGGGAGAGAGAGGAAGCAGGACAAGGAGAAAAGCATATTAAAATAATAAAAAAATTCACTAAATTTTCCTACAAGTAATTGTGGGTATTACAAACATATGTTAATAAAAAGAAATAATTTATAAACTTGGAAACAGTTTTTTTGAATGAGTTCATACCAGTGCAAAACATAATCATTCAAAATTAAAAATGTCAAAAATTTTGTGGAAGCCTGCCTCAGGCCTAAACTGCCTGGGACTGCCCTTCTGCTGGAAACATCTCGGAAGCCTGCCACAGGACTTAGCTGCCTGGAACTGCTGCTGCTGCTGGGCTCGCCCTTCCACTGGGAACATAGGAACCTTGGACTACAGTGGATTGCCATGCTGGCTGGATGAGATACTCAGGAACCTCTCACCCAAACAGAAAACCTCAGCAGGCTCCAGTTAGTGTGGTGAGTTTGCCCCTAAAATAGAGGTCTGCAGTGGGTAAATAGGAGCAGAAGCAAAACTCCCTGCAAATATAAGACCTTGGCAAATCTGGCAAGAGAGTGGGTAATCCCCCACCACCACAGAACATCAGACAGGTTGAGGAGTGTGCCAATAAGCCCCCACAACTTAGAGAAAATTAAAAGAGCTTATGAGACCCCCAGTGACATAGAAGGCTTATGAGACCCCCAGTGACACAGGAGGCCTCAGCTGACACAAACACAATAGCCAGGGAGATCTGGTGACCTGAAACAACCTAAAGATACAACAGCAAGAACTAAGAGTTGCCCTACATCAATACTTTTAGGCTACTTAGCCCAGAAAGAATATAGGACTCACTCAACAGGCCCTGTATGAGGAATTCAGATGACTGAATATCCTCTTCATTGTGGTACCCAGCAATTTGACAAACATCAACCACACAGTAGGACTCTAAAACTCACACTAAGGACTGTTAGGATAGAAATACCAAATATTTACTGAAAAGGTGAAAGTGACTAAACAAAAAGGCAAAATGCAATCTCAAACATCTAGTCCACCAAGAGCAAGTACAGGTGACAATGAAGTAGAGGACTTTAAAAGGCATATACCAGAAATCTCTGAAAAGATAGCAAATGAAGTAAAGAAACAAATCCATGAAGCTATAGAGGGACTCAAATTAGAAATACTGTCTTATGTAAAGACAGAAATAACAACCTTAGTAAATGAGTTGCTCAACATAGCTAGAGAAGAAATAGATTAAAAAAATACAGCAGCATGGGAAACTGATTGAAACTTTGAGTGAACAATGCAGAAAAAAGCAGAATCCATGAAATAAATTCAGAGATATCCAAGAAACAAAAAATTGTATTGAAAGCTGGCAAAGCCATCTAAATGAAGCTGAGGATAGAATTTCAGACCTTGAAGACAGGATGGCAGATAGCAATCACAAAGGGTAGAACTTATAAAAACAACAAAGCAGCATGAAATAAAAACCCAGTAGCTTCAAGATGATGCCAGGAGAAACAACATAAGATTAATAGGCATCAGTGAGGAGGCAGGAGACAATGCAAAGGACATAACTAAGCTGTTCACAGAAGTAGTGGCAGAAAATTTCCCAAACATGGGGAAAAAGTCTGATATACAAAAAAGTGAGGTGTATAGAATGCCAAACAGTAACAACCAACATAAATCCACACCCAGACAAATAATAATTAAGATCTCAGACATACAGCATAAAAAGAGAATACTAAAAGCTGTTAGAGAAAAGACACAACTCACCTATCAAGGAAAGCCTATTAGATTCACAGCAGACTTCTCAGAGCAAACCTTCAGGTTAAGACAAGCTTGGAGTGAAGTATTTCAAGCCCTAAAAGAAAACAACTTTCAATCCAGAACTCATGTACCCAGCAAAACTGTCTTTCGAATTGAAAAGAGAAACAAGATACTTCCACGACAAAGAATACTTGAAGAAATTCATGTCCACCAAACCAACCTTAGAAAGAGTGCTGAAAGACATCCTAGATAGAGATAAAAATGACCACAATCTCTAGAACAATACCAGAAAGAAACCATCATGCTGGACAAAAAATTAAGCAAGGGAGAAAAGCAGGACACCAACAATAGAACAACAACATGGCAAAGTCAAGCCATTACATATCAGTGATATCCATAAATGTAAATGGGCTCAACTCTCCTATCAAATGAAACAGGTTGATGGAATGGATCAAGAAACAGGATCCCACAATATGCTGTAAACAAGAAACACATCTGACTCAAAAAGAAACTCATAGATTAAAAGTCAAAGGATGGAAACCAGTATTCCATGCAACAGGAACCCAGAAAAAAGCAGGGGTAACTATTCTATATGCTGACAAAGTGAACTTCAAACCTAAAAGGATTAAAAGAGATAAGGAAGGAAAATTACAAGAGGAAGAACTAACAATCATAAATATATATGCACCAAATGTAGGAGCAACCAACTATATAAGACAAAACTAATGGACATAAAAAACCAAATACACAAGAACACAATTGTAGTAGGAGACCTTAACACCCTACTGTCACAAAGAGATAGGTCAACTAGACAAAAAGCAAAGAAATAACAGAACTGAATCATACCTGTGAGCGAATGGACTTAGTGGATGTTTACAGAGTGTTCCACCCAACCACATCAGAATATACATTCTTCTCAGCTGTGCATGGGACATTCTCCACAATAGACCATATATTAACCCATAAAGCATTCTTAACTAAATGCAAAGGGAGTGAAATTGTCCCATGCTTAATATCTGATCATAACACATTAAAATTGGAAATCAATGGCAAAAACCCCTGAAAAACCTGCATAAATACATGGAAATTAAACAACAACCTTCTAAATAACAAGTGGGTTAAGGATGAAATTAAAGAGGAAATAAAACAAAACCTACAATACAATGAAAATGCAGATACAACATACTGTAACTTATGGGATGCAATGAAAGCAGTCCTAAGAGGGAAATATATACCAGTAAATAGACACATCAGGAAAATGGAACAAACACAAATAAATAACCTAATGCTACATCTCAAGCTTCTAGAAAAGGAAGAGCAAGTCAAACCCAAAGCTTATAGAAGAGAAGAAATTCTGAAGATTAGAGCAGAAATTAATGCAATAGAAACAAAAAATACAAAGAATTAATGAATAAAAAAGCTGGTTTTCTGAGACAATAAACAAAATTGATAAACCCCTACCCAACCTTATCAAGAAAAAATCAGAAAAAACTCAAATCCACACAATAAGGACTGAGAAGAAGGAAATTACTTCAGATCCCATAGAAATTCAAAAGATCATATAACACCTATTTTGATAATCTCTACTCATACAGGGTGGAAAAAACAGGAAATGGACAGATTTCTAGGAACATATGAACTACCAAACTTAACCAAGAAGATATATCAGTTTTGAATAACCCACTCTCAGCTACTGAAATTGAAAACATGCTTAAAAACTTACCCACAAAGAAAAGCCCAGGTCCTGATCGTTTCACAGCTGAATTCTATAAAAAATTTTAGAGAAGATTTAATGCCAATACTCCTTAAACTCTTCAATGAAAGTGAAAGAGAAGCAGTCCTCCCTAATTCATTCTTGGAGGCAAGTATCACTCTGATACCAAAACCAGAGAAAGACCAAACCAAAAAGGAGAACTATAGACCAATCTCACCAATGAACATTGATGCAAAGATTCTCAATAAAATATTGGCAAATAGAATGCAGCAAATCATTAAGAAGATTATACACCAAGACCAAGTGGGATTTATTCCAGGAATGCTGGGATGGTTAAAAGTACACAAATCAATAAATGTAATACAACACATCAACAGAGCCAAAAATAAAAATCACATGATCATTTCAATAGATGCAGAAAAAGCTTTTGGTAAAGTCCAACACCTTTTCATGATAAAAACCCTACAGAAACTTGAAATAGAAGGTATGTACCTGAAACTCATAAAGGCCATCTATGAAAAACCAACAGCCAATATTATACTAAACAGACAAAAACTGAAAGCCTTGAGTCTAAAATTAGGAACAAGACAAGGATGTCCACTATCAGCACTCCTGTTCAATATAGTTCTGGAAATATTAGCCAGAGCAATCAGACAAGACAGAGAAATAAAAGGCATAAAAATATGAAAAGAAAAAGTTAAATTATCATTATTTGCATATGACATGATACTCTCCATAGAAGACCCCAGAAGCTCCATTAAAAGACTACTAGAGGTAATAAACAAATTCAGCAGCATAGGTGGATACAAAGTCAGCACTCAAAAATCAATAGCATTCCTGTGCACAAACAAAAAACTCACCATGAGAGAAATTATGGAAATACCGCCTTCATAATAGTATCTTAAAAAGTGAAATATCCAGGAATCAACCTAACCAAGAATGTAAAAGACCTATATGCTGAAAATTATACTACTCTAAAAAAGGAGACTGAAGAGGATATTAGAAAATGGAAGGATATTCCTTGCTTTTGGTTAGGAAGAACCAACATTGTGAAAACGGCCAAACTCCCAAAACTGTTACACAGATTTAATGCAATCCCAATCAAAATACCATCAACATACATCACAGATCTAGAGAAAACATTCCTAAAATTTATTTGGAAATAGAAGAAACCTAGAATAGCAAAGGCAATTCTGAGCAACAAAGACATGGCAGGAGGCATTTCAATTCCTGACTTGAAAACTATATTACAAAGCCACAGTTATAAAATTAGCATGGTACCAGCAGACAAATAGACCTGAGGATCAATGGAACAGATTAGAAGATTCAGGCACTACTACAAAGACACTTAGCCACCTTATATTTGATAAAGAGGCTAAATATGTTCACTGGAAAAAAGCCTCTTTAATAAATGGTGTTGAAAAAATTAGCTTTTGACATGCTGAAGACTGAGGATAGACCCACGCCTATCACCATATACTAAGCTAAAATCAAAATGGATCAAAGATCTAAATATTAACACAGAAACACTAAATCTACTGGAAGACAAAGTAGGTAAAAATCTTGGAGACATAGGGGAAGGAGAGAATTCGTGAATGAAATGCAAACCACAAGGGAAATACTTGAAAGAATCAGCAATTGGGATCTCATATTACTAAAAAGTTTTTGTACTTCAAAAGAAATCACCAACAAAGTGAAAAGAAAACCCACAGAATGGGAAATAATTTTAGCAAACAATCCCTCAGACAAAGGACTTATATCCAGAATATATAAAGAAGTAAAAAACATCAAGCCCCCAAATTCAAAGGCCCTCTCCAAAAATGGGCATCTGAGGTGAACACAGTTCTCAGATGAAGATATACAAATAGCAAATAAATATATGAAGAAATGTTGACCATCACTGGTCATTTGAGAAATGCAAATTAAAACAGCATTGAGATTTCATTTTACCCCAGAAAGAATGGCTACCATCAAGAAAACAACTGATAACAGATGTTGGCGAGGATGCGGGGAAAAAGGAACACTTCACTGTTGGTGGGAGTGCAGACTGGTGCAACCACTGTGGAGGTCAGTATGGAGATTCTTCAAAAAACTAGGATTGGAAGTTCTATTCAATCCAGCTATTCCCCTCCTGGGTATTTTCCCAGAAAAACTGAAAAGGTCATATCACAGTGATACATTTGTCCCCATGTTCATAGCAGCACAATTTGTGATAGCTAAATCTTGGAAACAAACAAAATGCTCATCAACTGCAGAGTGGATAAAAAAAATGTGGTATTTTTATTCAATGGAATACTACTCAGCTATAAAAAGTATGATCTTGAGGCCTTTATTGGTAAATGGAGGCAACTTGAAAATATCCTGATTAATGAAATAAACTAGACCCACATTATTATATTGTCTCTCTAGTGTAATAAATATTAAGAATGGACAGAATAATGGTATCCAAAAATATAATAGATATAAAATTATAATAAACATAATAGATATTGTAAAAGGGAAAGGGAAGGAAAGTGCTCTAAAGGATATAGTGGTATGTATAGTGTCTAAAATAAACGATCGTATTACTGAGATCATATACTACTTTTTTTAGAACATTGAACCGAAAAGTTTTTATTGTCTATGTTTGTCTAGCCACTTTTTGTGCTTCGACTTTGTAACTTTAACAACTTGTTTATGATGCTAAATTTTTTGAACTCTGTATTCTACTTTTTCTTCTTTTTTTCTATTTTGTTTTCTTAATTTTCTTTTCTTTCTCTTTTAAAATAAAATTTTAAAAAATGTCAAAAATTCACTTGGAGGTTATGGAAGCATAATAATAATTAGATTATTTTTAAAAGAAATTAGTTTCTGTTTTGCTAACTTCTAATTCCATATTTGCAGTTAAATTTAATTGGAAATACAGAGTTCTCTATTTGTACCAATTCAAACTTGTTTTGCTTGTACATATAAAAAATTTATAACCATGCTGTCTTTTTCTCATTCTGCTATTGCCAAAGCCAAAAAGGACACAAATCTGCAGTTTGCTCCAGATTGACATTAATCCCACAGTCAACACTTTTAGCATTAATTAACCCATTCAATTATCTAACTCACATCTTTGATCACAAGGTTATTCACTAACTTATTCAATAAATATTCATTTTGGATGTACCCTCTGCCAAAAAAACATTTATAGTCTATTTTTGAAGCAATGTGTAAAGCACCAGCCTCATTATTTGTAGAGGTTATATTCTAGTTAGCTTGACAAATAAATGCCACACAGAAGCAACATTTATCTTCAGAGCATTCAGTGTATCAATTTGCTAATCCTATCAAAGGAGAAAGCAGTTAGTTTAATATATATCCCTAATTAACTTTGGGTCATACCAGTTTCTTTTTTTAGAAAAAAAATTCTACTTGATAACATTTTCCTAAATCTCTATCTCTGTCTCTGTCTCCCTCTCCACCTCTATCTCTAAAATTTTCCCTATGTTCCTATATTGAATATTTTGGACATCTCTTATAATCTCATGTATATAGCAATCACCATCACTCTGCATTTATGTTAATAATGAATAAAAGTCTTAGAAATTTTGCAGATTGATATTATTGAAATTGGTATGTCATTTAAGTTCAACCTACAACTTTCATTGAAAACTGTAGTAAAATCCTCTTCTGGTTTATTTCACTTAAGATTAGGGTCTCAAGTTGCATCCATTTACCTATAAAAGTCTCTAGTTCATCCATCTTTATGGGTGTGTAGAAAAAATATTACACCTTTTATATTCATTCTTCAGATGATGGACTTTTGGGTTGTTTTCAAGTTTTAGCTATTACAAATTGTGCCGTTATAAACATAGGTGTCATATATTGCTGTAGTGTAATGTTTTTATCCTTCTGGGAAGGTACTGAGAAAGGGAATACCTGGATTAAATAGGACCTCTAATCCTAGTCTTTTTGAGGGTTTGCCATAATGATATCCATAGTGGCAGACCACACACTTAAATGAAATAAATCAGTCTCACATGTGTATACATAGTATTGTCTCCCTAGTGTGAGAAGCTGAGAGAGCAAGTAAGATACAAAATGTACAATAGCTATTGTGAAATAGGCAGCAACTTCAAAAAGAAATAAAAACTGGGATAGAGAAATGGAGAAAAGAAAGACAGGAAAAGTACTACTAATTTCTTTTAGCTCATTGAAAGGAAAGGTTTGTGCTAATATTTTTTTGACAATTAAATGCCATATTTTGTACTCTTTGTGACTAAGTTAAATATAACAATGCTCAATGTATTAAGCATTGTTACCTTCTAATTATCTTGTACTGAAATTTTGTTTTTTTTTTAAAGTAAAAAATAGTATTACAAACAATAAAATAATCTTCTGATTTACACATCAATTCCCTCATTCTGTTGCTGCTATAACAAACATTCTTTGTTTATCCTCAAAGTTCATCTGTCTACTAGCTCTCTACCCTTTTTCAGCTATTTCATGGTAGAAGAGAAGGCATAAACTGAGAACATCTATAAAATTTTGTAAATTCAAATTCTTGTTTTCTTAATTTTATCTGTTTAAAAGTGTACAAGAGCCTCTCTCTCTCCACACTGAATTTTTAAAATAAATTCTGGATTCTTTTTTCTTTCCTCTGAGGAAATTTTTCTATCCTACTCTTTGTTTCTTCTGTATTTCCAGTCTTCCTCTCTACATTAATTTCCTAAGCAAGCTGAAGTTTCTCTGCCTGATGTTTTCTTTATTGAAACAGTTACTACTTAACCTTCCTTCTCATCCACACACAAAACTTTGCTTTAATCTCAGTTTTATAAACCTGTGCTTTCTGCCTTCTGCTCTGTGATTGCCAGCTATGGCCATCAGTGAGTTTCTTGCCATTGAATCCCGTAGACACATTTCATTCTCTTATCTACTAATAACTTTTACTGTCACTTAACAATCTCATCTTTTTAAAAAAGTTTTCATACCACAGTATCCAGGCCACCATATATTTTTTATTTTCCTCCTTAAAAATGTGTCCCTTCTTCCAGTCTGTTTTGTGGGTATCTCTTCCAAATGCAAACTGCTGACCCTTACAATTAACTTATCATTTTATACTTTCCTTTTGCTAACATTTCTTTGTTGACTTTTTTCAGGGCTGACAGCTTACAGCTTACAAGGTAAGTGCTCTACAACTGAGTGAAATTACCAGCCCTGACACCTCTATATTTTGGTCAAAACATGTTAATCATCAGCTTATAAATCTCCTTTGTCCTTTAAAGTATTAAAACCAACAGCCTGGTAGGTATTTATATTTGGGTGTCATAAAGAAATCCCAAATTCAATTCACTTAGTACTGAGCTCATTATGTAAACTCTCCCTGTCCCTATTATGTACACATATACAATTGTTTAACTTATTGTTTTGGTTACTTTTCTTTCTTGCTGAAATAAAATACCTGAAAAAAGGTTTACTTAGCTTACAGCTTTTGGAGGTTTCAGCCCATACTAAGCTGGCTCTAAGGCAGGGTAGCATGCCTGAGGGTTAACCACACACAGCAGCTATAAGCAACAAGGGTGAAAAAGGGCTAAAGTGGGAAAAATGATTCCTTCACTCTCTTATATTGTATGCAGGCTCCCAACTTCTTGGCAGGTGCAGCACTCACATCACCATCCCAGTGCTAGACAACAAACCAATCACAAATGCTAGACTCAGTTGCCTTCTAAAAGCCTGCCCCCATAACTGCATGAGTCTGTGGGGACATTGAAACACAAACCATAACACTTATGAATACCAAACCATAAAAAAATTATCCATTACTTATCATTTTAAAATCTTTGTACTATCTGGCCACATTATCAAACAATCTCATAACATACCTCATATTAGTCAATTATACCATAGAAAATATTTTTAAATCAATGTTCTATCTATCCAATAATTGATTGTTTTTAAACCACCACTACTGTCATTGACATGAGTGCAAGTAATTTCTTTGGCACAGAGTTGTTCTAATGTTGGATGAAATCATGTTATTCTCCATCCTCTTTCTGAAGAAATGGAAAATGGGGAATATTTGCACCTTCTTTGCAGCAGTTACCATCATTGTTGATCTGAGATTCCCATATTTAAAGTTTTTTAAATGACAAATACACTGATAAATTTATGGCAAATTATGGAAATGAAAATAAATGTTATTTGACATTAAGTTTTACTTATTTATCATGCCTAGTATGGATTTTCATACAATTCATTGCATACATATTGATGCATTTTGATACAGGACATTGTACCAGACCCCAGGGTGTTATGTACTTGATATTTGTGTATCACCTTTCTAAAATAGTAAGTCTCTGAAATCTAAAAGGCATTGGGAATTGTATTAGGAATTTTAAAATTGTACCGACATTAATTAAGTGAGCTAAGAAGTATAAAACTTTGGATTGGCCAAATTTATTTCCACATGAAGAAGGTAGAACTTTTAAAATATACTATATGAATACACTGAATGAGTATATTTTAAATCAATTTTACATTCAGAGACTAAAGCAATACATTTTTTACATGTGTATTATACATTGGCATGACTTTTGATTTTTAAATTTCCTCTTTCCTAGCTTCTCTTAGCCTGACAATTGTGACTCAGACAATCACTGCCATGTTCACTGTTTTAGTTAACAAAAACTGTTTGTCTTAATACCTTTTAAGACCAGCATTCAACAGTCCAACTGATTCTGATCAATGAACTCTCCTAGTTGCTGGATTACTAAGATCAACAATTTCATAGCCTAGAAATTTTTAGGTTTACTGAGGTAAACTGATACATGTAGGGAAAGATACATTGTTCTTTGCACCCAGCTAGAATAATAAAATCTTTAAAAAGTTCATCACCTCCATGTGTGTGGTCTTTCAGGCATTGATAGATTTGCCTTCATAGTTGTGATATTTCAATTATTCAAGAAAAAAAATGTATATCTTGGCCCAACTAAACCTAGCACACTTTTTTTCCCACTGATATTTACACAGAAATTAGATATTCACAGGGTGATGTTTTCAATATCCTTGATACCACTACCACCTTCAATTTCATTTTCTGGGGGCATGTATTCAAAGGCCTTCAAAACAAGGTCATCAATATGTTCACTGAGATGAGTACCACTCCCTAGTTTGATAAAATAATTTTTAATAATCAAAGATCCTGAAGAAATTTATACAGATAAAAACCCATCTGGACACTCCTGAGCAACTTTTAAGCTCCTTGAATAAAATGCTTTTACGCTTTCATTCTTTATAACACACTTTTTAATACTGAAGAAAAAGACAATCTGAAGATAATACAAAATTTGTTGTCTTTTATGATTATGGTCCAAAAAGGTGTTTTTACATTGCATATGTTTAGTAACTTTTCTTTAAATGTAAGCTAATGATTTCTATTAAAAAATTGAACTATACAGTTATCTTATTTTTTAAATTCTCCAAAAGAAGTTTTGTAGTGCTTACAAAAAAACCTGATGAGTTATTTACATGTACCAATTCCACATAAGGAATATAAGCATGTACTTCAAACTCATACAGAAAATAAAGTAAGGGAGACAAGGGAGATGTGAGGGGAGAGGGAGGGAAGGAGAAGAAAATGAAAAATAAAGATGTTTTATGTAACAATTTCTCACAAAGAATGTAAACATGCACTACAAACATGCACTAATAAACTAAAATCATTTTAAAAGAATGAAAGAAAAAATCTGCACACATAAAATTTTGGACTTTCACTTGTGGGGTCTTGAATGGTCTTTTGTGACATTCACATAGATCTTTGTCCACAAAGAGCTTACTATTTGCAGTATGTAGTAATAATAAACATTTATTATTGCTATATAGAAGTAAAGTTAATTGATGATTGGGTTTTATTTTATATTTGTTTTATAAAGGGGTCAATCTTTAAAAAGCTATGTCTCCTTTGTAACATTATCCATCTTATGTTTGAAGAAATCTCAACATTGTTCTTTCACAAAATATGATGTAAATATTAAGCTATTCAAAATGGAAACTCAAAAGCATCTAATGTCTTAAAATTTCTAATTAATAAAGAAAATGCTGTTATTAACACTGAGTGCCTTTGTTTAAAGTTATTCTTTTTGCTCACACATTTTTTCTAGAAACCCTTAAGAGACCAATCTTCAAATAAACTTTGGTAAAAACCTTGATAGATTTGGATCAACAAAAAAATAAACATGCAAAGGATAATTCAGTGCATTTGTGGGCTATTCAAGAAACAGTTGATCAATTGTCTTGAGCTTCATTTACTTCCACATTTTGAATAAGTTCATTTCCAATGGAATATTCAGCAAAAACAATGATTATGAAAAAAATGCCAGATCATCTAATTAAGTTAAAATAGATCTGAAATGCAAATTTAATTTCCTAGGATGATCCTGTAAATATTGCTAGTTGTAGCAATCTTATGAGTTTAGATCAATTTAACTGCCATGGTAGCTGTGCATAAAATTTTACCCAGTGGTACAATGAAAATGATGTAGTATCTGTGGTTGAATGTAGTCGAATTTTCACTTCTCAGTGTGATACTAGTTTAAAGAATTATTAACCAAGGGAACTATAATCAATGGGACTAAAGTGTTCATAATTGGTGAACACCATACAAGCCTTTGTATATATGGTTTTGTCTTTCTATCCTGCTTTTCTCTTTTCCCAGTTGAACTTACACCTGATGTTTCTCTAACTTCTCCAGGTAAAGTTTAATCATTATCACCTTTAAATTCTCACTATACCTTGAATTCATCTCCACTAAGCATCAGCTCCACCATATTGCACATATTGATTCATAGTCTTGTCTACATATCCCTAAATCAGAACTCATGAAAGGCAGAAGGTCCAATCTTGTTTATGTTACAGACCCATTACTTCATTTTGCACAGTGCTCTGTAGATAGATTATTAATAATTAGATTAGTTAATAAAAAGTAATTAATTAATTAGATTACTTAATAAAATTTATTTTCAAAATGTTTTTATTCTATATGACAACAAGGGTACAATTCAGTATATTGATGTGCTTGGATATTATTCATAAATATAATCATATCTATGTACATACAAAATTCCATACATTTATGCTTTAGTTGGCAAGTATGTAATTTTTTAACTTGCTGTTCCTGTAATTTGGACATGGCTATTCAACGTTTTCAAGAACTATAATATGAAGATTTAGAATGCTGGCCAAAGCCAGTAATGACAAGCAAAAGTATATCAATTAAATAAGAAAAGTTCACATTTGTGGTTCTTCCACTGACAAATTTAGCCACACAAAGATAAGTAACTACAACTCTTTAAGGTGGCATGTCCTCCTCTCACATAATGAAAATGAACTAAGCAAAAACAAAACAACAACAAAAAAACTCTATGGTGGCTCAGAAAAATGTTTATATTTCTACTCCAGTAAATACCATGAGGAAAAATTATGGAAGTGGAAGGCTGGAAATTCAGTAAACTTTTCATAGTTTATACACAATAAATCATAGGAAGATTAAGCACTATTTACATATGTATATTTATTGCAAATAAATGTAAGTAAGAACATAATAATGGAAACTTTTTGTAGGGAAATTCTTTGTTCTGAAGTTCAGATGCAAATGTAAAACCCAACTACTTTGTCCATTAGTATTTTAGACTTTTAAAATGCCTGTTCATGGTATACAGTTTTAGGAAATAATATTCACCAAATGTCAGTGTAAAGAAAAAGAAAACAGTGCATCATGAAATAAAAATAATATTCACCAAGAAATAGAGGCCAAGTTCAATTTTAAAAATTATTTTAAATGAAAGCTATAGTCTTCAAACAGAAAGAAGATAAAATAGGGGTTTCCTTGTTAATTTCCTAGAGTTACTTAAATTCTCTAAGTCATGATTGCAACATTTGTAAAATGTAAATGGTCAGAAAAATATATTATTGAATAGAAATTTCTCTGAGTAAGTATCTTGAAGCCAGTTTGGGATGTGTATGTAACAGCACAGTTGTAGAGTTTAAAATAAAATGATAGAGGCCCACGCGGATGCGAGCGGAGTTTCAGCTCTCATGACAGCAAGAGCAAAGGAAGTTCCAGCTCACTGGCTTTAGTTCAGGGGAGTTTGGGACATCACTCCTGGTGCTGGGGTGCCAGCCCAGCCCCCTAGGACACTGAATTAGCTTGGAGAGGTTTCACAGGCTTAAGTGGACCAGGACCAGTGACCTTTATTCAACTAGGGGAAGAAGCTGGCTCCAAGAGGGGAGGTAGGTCAATGCTACTGTGAGGGACTTCCAGCTTGCACAGTGGCAAAAGCAAAGGAAGTTACAGCTCCCTGGCATTGGCTCCAGAGAGTTTGGGACATCACTCCCAGTGCTGGGGTGCCTGCCCAGCCCACTAGGACACTGGATTAGCCTGGAGATGTTACACAGGCTTGAGTGGACCATACCCAGTGACCTTGATTCAACCAGGGGAACAAGTGGGCTCCGAAAGGGGAGGTAGGCCCAAGCTGCAGAGAGAAGAGTTCCAGCTCCCAGCTCTGGCCTGGGAGAGTTTGGGACATCATTCCTGGCACTTGCATGCCAAGCTGCCCCCTTGGACACTTGACCAGCCTTGAAAGACTTCCTGGGCTTGAGTGTACCATGCCCAAAGACCTTCATTCAACCAGGGGAGACAAGACCCATGAGTCCCAGGAGCTGAGGGCATAGGAGGTATTCCCAACATGCTCAGGGAAAGTTTTGGAACATCCCTTGAAACATGGAAATATAGAAAAATGACAAAATGAAAGACCAAAATGAAATCTCAAACCTCCAGCCCATCCCAAGAAAGCCTGGGAGCTACATACATAGAAGAAAATACTAGTCATACACCTGAAATACCTGAAATGATATCAACTGAAATAAAGAAGCAAGTACAGGAGGCTTTAAAGGAGCTCAAATTAGAAAAACCTCCCAGGTAAAAGAAGAAATGATAAAAGTAGTGAAAGAAATAGTGAATGCATCTAAAGAAGATACAGCTAAAAAACTAGAGGAACAAAGCAAAGAGATAGAATCCCTGAATGAACAGTATAAGAACAAACAGAATACATGAAGCAGATTCAAAGAGATATACAGGAAATCAAAAACTCTATTGTAAGTTGCCAAAACCGCCTCAACGAAAGTGAAGACAGAATTTCAGACCTCAAAGATAAGATTGCAACTAGTGGACAGGAAAGGAAAGATCTTTTAAGAATAACAAGGAATCAGGAAATAACAATTCAACAGTTGCAAGATGATGCAAAGAAAAACAACATAAGATTAATAGGGATAAAGGAAAAAGAAGGGGACAACACAAATGATATCAAGAGGCTATTTGCAGAAGCAATAGCTGAAAATTTCCCAAAAACAAGAACAGAAGCTGACATTCAGATTAGTGAAACATATAGAACTCCAAACAGCCATAATGAAAATAAAACTATACCCAGACATATAATAATCACCATCCCAGAAATCCGACATAAGAACAGAATATTAAAAGCTGTTAGGGAGAAAAGACAGATCACCTATAAAGGAAAACCTATCAGAATCCCAGCAGACTTCTTAAAACAAACAATGAAGTCAAGAAGAGCATGGAGTGAGACATTTCAGATCCTAAAGCAAAAAGATTTCCAACCCAGACTGCTGTACCCTTCAAAACTGTTCTTCAAAATGGATGGAGAAATAAGATACTTCCATGATAAAGAACAGCTGAAGAACTTCATCATCACCAAACCAACCCTGCAAAGAATACTCAAAGACATTCTAGATACACATAGCAAAAAAACACTAAGCAAGACAGACAATTAAACAGAAGGGAAAGATAAAGATACAATAGTGGAAAGGTAACATGTCAACAATAAACCAATATTTAACAGTTATAACCATTAATATAAATGGCCTCAATTCACCAATTAAAAGAAAAAGACTGGCAGAATGGATCAAGAAACAACATCCAACCATATGCTGTCTATAAGAAACCCATCTAACCCAAAAGGAAATTAATAGACTGAAAGTCCAAGGATGGAAAACAATACTTCATGCAACAGAAACTCAAAAAAAGCAGGGGTAGCTATTCTGTTTGTAGGCAATGTGAACTTCAAGCCAAGAAAGATCTGAAGAGATAAAGAAGGTCATTACATACTAGTTAGGAAAAGTTCAGAGGAAGAGATAATAATCTTAAATATGTATGCACCAAATTCCAGAGTGCCCAGCTATACAAAGCAAGTATTAACAGAAATGAAAAATCAAATAAACAATTATAACAGGAGAACTTAACATGTCATTGACAAAGGGACAGATCAACTAGACAGAAAATCAGCAAAGAAATAACAGAACTGAATCACACCTATGAACAAAGGACTTGATAGATGTATACAGAGTGTTCCATCCAGCATCAGAATATACATTCTTTTCAGCAGTACATGGGACATTCTCTAAAATAGACCATATACTAGCCCACAGTACATATTTAAGTAAACACAAAAGAATTGAAATTATCCCATGCATGATTATCAGATCATAGCACGATGAAACTGGAAATTAATGATAAAAAAACTGCAAAAACCCCACAAACACACGGAAATTGAATAATACACTCTTGAACAATCAATGGGTCACAGAGGAAATTAAAGAAGAAATTGAACAATATCTACAAGCAAACAAAAATATGAAGACAACTTACCATAATCTGTGGTATGCAATGAAAGCAGTACTTAGAGGAAAATTTATTGCACACATTAGAAAAACAGAACAGACACAAATAAACAACCAGATACTACACCTCAAACAGCTAGAAGAAAAAGAGCAAGCCAAACCCAAAGCCAAAAGAAGATGGAAATTATAAGGATCAGAGCAGAAATTAATGCAATAGAGACTAAGAAAACAATACAAAGAATCAATGAATCAGAGTTGGTTCTTTGAAAGAATAAATAAAATTGATAAGCCCCTAGCCAACATAATTTAAAAAAGGAAAGAAAAGACTCAAATTGATGCAATATGAATGAAAAAGTTGAAATCACTACCGACTTTGTGGAAATACAGATCATCAACACCTATTTCAAAAAACTCTGCTCTCATAGATTCAATAACACAGAAGAAATGGACAGGTTCCTAGAAACATGTGAACCACCAAAGCTGGATCAAGAAGAAGTAAAACTGCTGAATAACCCAATTTCTATTAATGAAATTGAAAATGTAATAAAGTCTTTACCAACAAAGAAGAGCCCAGACCCAGACAGATTCACTGTGGAATTCTATAAGAAATACAAAGAAGACTTAATGGTGACACTCCTCAAACTGTTCATTGAAATTGAAAGGCAAGCAATTCTCCCTAAGTCATTCCTGGAAGCAAATATTACTCTAGTACCAAAACCTGACTAAGACCCAACTAAAACAGGGAACTATAGGACAATCTCCCTAATGAACATAGATGCAACAATTCTCAATAAAATATTGGCAAATGGGACGCAGCAAATCATTAAGAAGATTATACACCATGACCAAGTGGGATTCATCCCACACATGCAGGGATGGTTCAACATATGTAAATAAAAAAATGTAATCTACCATATCAATAGAGCCAAAAGAAAGAATCACATCATCATTTCTATAGATGCAAAAAAAGATTTTGATAAGATCCAACACCCATTCATGATAAGAACCATACAGAGAACTGGAATAGATGGTCTCTACCTCAATATGATAAAGGTCATCTATGACAAACCAAAGCCAGCATCATAAAAATGGCCAAAAACTGAAAGCCTTTACTTTAAAATCTGCCATAAGACAAGGATGTCCTTTATCACCACTCCTATTCAACATAGTACTGTACTGGAAATAATAGCCAGAGCAATTAGATAAGAGAGAGAAATGAAAGGAGTAAAGATAGAAAAAGAGGAAGTTAAACTATCATTATTTGGAAATTACATGATACTCTACATAAAAGACCCCCAAAACTCCATTGAAAGACTCCTAGATACAATGAATAAATTCAGCAAGGTAGCTGGATACAAAGTCAATACTCAAAAATCAATAGTATTCCTATACACTAACAACAAAATCACCAAAAGAGAAATAAGAGAATCCACACCCTTCATACTAGCATCCAAAAAAAAAATGAAATAATTAGGAATTAATCTAATGAAAGATGTAAAAGAGCTATACAGGGGAAGTTATAATACCCTAAAAAAGAAATCAAAGAGGACCTCAGAAAATGGAAAGACATCCCTTGTTCATGGATAGGAAGAATAAATATTGTGAAAATGGCCATTCTCCCAAAATTGTTATACACATTCAATGCAATCCCAATGAAAATACCACTAACACACCTCATAGATCTAGAGAAATCACTCCTAAAATTCATCTGGAACCAGAAGAGACTTACAATAGCAAAGGCAATTCTAAGCAGCAAAACCAAGGCAGGAGGCATCACAATGCCTGACTTGAAGTTATAATACAAAGCTACCATAATAAAATCAACATGTACTGGAATAAAAACAGGTCTGAAGATCAATGGAATAGACTAGAAGAAACAACTACAAACACACTCAACCACCTTATCTTTGATAAAGGGGCCAAACATGTTCACTGGAAGAACAATAGTCTCTTTAATAAATGGTGCTGGAAAAACTGTCTATCCATATGCTGAAAACTAAAACTAGACCCATGCCTATCACCATGTACTAAACTAAAGTCTAAATGGATCAAAGGTCTAAATATTTAAACAGAAAAAATCTTGAAGACATAGGGGTAGGTAGAGAATTAATGAACAAGAACCAAACTGCGTTGGAAATGCTTCCCAGAATCAATAACTGGGATCATGTCTTATTAAAGAGTTTCTGCATGTCCAAAGAAATATCCAGCAGAGTGAAAAGTAAACCCACAAACTGGGAAAAAATCTTAGTGCACTGTCCCTCAGACAAAAGACTTCTGTCAAGAACTTATAAAGAATTTAAAAATCAGACCCTGAAATTCAAAGACCCAATCCAAAAATGGGCATCCGAGATGAACACAGTTTTCAGATGAAGAAATATGAATGGCAAATAAACACATGAAAAAATGTTCATCATCATTGGTCATTAGAAAAATGCAAATTAAAACCACACTGAGATTCCATCTCACTCTGGAAAGAATTGCAAGGATCAACAAATCTACCAACAACAAATGCTGGAGAGGTTGTGGGGGGAAAGGAACTCTTCTGCACTGTTGGTGGGAGTGTAGACTGCTGCAACCACTGTGGAGGTCAGACTGGAGATTCTCAAAAAGCTGGGATTGGAAGTCCCTTTGGACCCAGCTATTCCACTCCTAGGCATATTGCCAGAAAAACTGAAAACATCATACCACAGTGATATATGTGCACCCATGTTTATAGTGGCACAATTTGTAATAGATCTTGGAAACAACCTAAGCGCCCATCAACTGAAGAATGGATAAAAAAATTGTGGTACTTTTATACAATGGAGTTCTACTCAGCTATAAAGAATGATCACATTGAGATATTTGTAAATACGTGGATGCAACTTGAGACTATACTCATAAGTGAAATATATCAAACTCACATGTGTAAATACCACATAGTCTCTCCCTAGTGTAAGAAAAGGTAAGAGTACCTAAGATTCCATGGTAATAATGGATCCCCGTTATATTGCTTTGAAGTCTTGTAATGTTTTCACTCATTGGTTAGAATGGTTTTATTCTGGTTTATTTGACCTTATTATGTGTGATGATATGAACAGCTACTTTGAAGAAAACAAGACATTATGGCAGCCATTGCTGATTTAACATCATCTGGCTCTGAATTCCTACCATGCTTTTGTTCTTCTATTACCATTGGTTCTATCATGTTGTGTCTTACTGGATTTTAATATGTGTAATAATATAAACAAATTTTTTATGGAAAATGAGATATTATAGTAGCCATTGTTCATTTTCTGTTATTTCATTCAGAAAGCCACGTAATACTTTCATTCTCTTGAATGCTTTTATTCTATTTATTTATGCTTCATATTATTGTTTGTGAAGCTATGCTGAAGTATTTCAAAGAAAGATATTATTGTAGCTACTGTTGATATCCAATTGTCTTGTTGTGAAGTGCTTTGTTACTTGTATTGTTCTGTTCTGATCTGCATTATTCTGTCCTCTTTTGTTTTATTCTCTGTAAAATAAAATTTTAAAAAAATGATAATCTAAGAATAAATGGACAACTGAAAAGTTATTTGCCATTTTAAAAGGTGTTTAAAATTAAAATGAACTGGAAAAGAAATACAGAGAGAGAGAGAGTCAGAGAAAGAGAGAAAGAGAGACAGAGACAGAGAGAGAAACTTAAGCTAAATTAAAGGACAGTTTGTTTCTACTAAACAATATGAAAATCCAAGAAAAAAAATTGGAGTTATATAAGCAAATCTATGTTTATAGCAGTGCAATTTATGAGAACAAAAGTTTGGTAGCTTCTTATATATTTATCAACAGATAAGTGGATAAAGAAAGTGCAGTATTTATGCACAGTGAGTACTATTCTACTACAAAGAAACATAATTTCATACTAACTGTTGTACTCTAACTCTTAGCGCCTCCATTGTGTTCTGTATGCGCCACGCCTTTTGACCTTTAAAAAGGGAGAAAACAGGATGCCCCATTTCCTCAGGAATGCACAGGTGTGGGCCCCCCACATCTTTGCAGGTTTTCTTTCCCTTGATAAGCCACCCCCAAACCTTAGCCCAGTTACACAGCAGTGTAAATTTCATCCTCATTCTGTGTCACTGGAAAGCAGCCTAAATATTAAAGTGCTCTTTTCTTTTTCCTCCAAGATGTCTTGGCCTTTTTTATTTTTTTGCAATTTTACAATTTTCATTTTATTTCGGGGTGCAGCCTTTTGGGGTACAGCATTTGGGGGCTCTCTGGGATTAACGTCAAGAACCCCCAAAAGGGTCCCCCCTTTTTTCTTTTCTCAAGTCATTTTATTGGGTCTGTATTCTGTATCTTTTTTATGTATGCTATTTCTTGGTTCATTTGTATTTTGGAGCACATTTGCATTTGGTAGAGGAGCCTAAGTGCTCTTTCTACATGAGAGTGGAATGCCCTCCAGGTTTGGGGGGCATTTTGCCCATTGGTACAGTCAGGTATTTACCCGTTCGTAATTTGTTTGGTCAGGTATTGGAATTTACCTGTTCATAGTTTGGGAACCAGGAACTGCTTTCTCTTGACTCCATTCCAGATCTAATATTTCTTTCTAGGATGCTCAAGAGGGGATGGAAGAGGGTGTGTGTGCATTGTTGGTGTTTTTGTATCTTCTATGTTGCCTTAGTGTGTGTGTGTTTAACTGACCATTTTCTTACTAGTCACCATGGGACAAGGATCTTCATCTGTGCCTTTAACTACTCTAACTCTAGTTCTTAATCATTTTAAGGAATTTAAGCAAAGAGCCCAGGGATATGGAGAACCTGTTCATCCTGGGAGACTTCGCATGCTCAATTCCTTGGAGTGGCCTCGTGGAGTCCCTGAATGGCCATCTGTCTGTAGCTTTGACATGGCTATTGTGGAGGGCAGTCCAGAGATATGTCTTCGGCCCTCCAACTCATCCTGACCCAATTGTCTATATACAGATTTGGATTGATCTTATTTTTGATTCTCCTCCCTGGTTAAGAAAGTTTCTTAAGGTTTCCAGGCAGCAGCCCAGTAACCCTCTGTTGCTGGCACCGCTAAGAGAAAAACCAAAGCCTACACCATCTTCCCTACAGGTCCTACAGGAGGGAGATGTGGAGGAGCTGCTACTGCCCCCTTACCTCCTGCCAGCTCCACACAGGGCACCACCAGCACTGCCAGAAGAAGAAGAACCTCCTCGTCATCTGCTGAGCCCTATCCAGACCAGGAGCTGACCACTCCTGGAGTCACCACTCTCCTCCTCCACAGCCCCCACTCCCACGCTTTGCCCCTTGTGGGAGATGCCCAACTCTAAGCCCCCATTTTTGTCTATGTTCCTTTTTCTATTTCTGATCTATATAATTGAAAAGGGCAAAACCCACCCTTCTCCAAAGACCCCCAAGGTATCATTACTTTAATAGAATCCATTTTCTCCACCCATCATCCCAACTGAGATGATCGTCAGCAGATACTGTGGTTGTTATTCATCACCGAGGAGAGAGAGTGCATTCAGGCATTGGAATGAAGGGCAGTGCTGGATCCAGATGGAAATTTGTCCTCGGATCCAGATCACCTGAACCAGAATTTCCCTTTGTCTCAACCTGACTGGAACCCCAACACCACGGAAGGTAGAGAGGCTCTAGCCCAGTATTGCCAGTTGTTCCTTAGAGCCCTCAGAGGTGCAGCGAAGAGACCCACAAACTTGTCCAAGGTTTCAGAGGTAAGACAATTGGCTAATGAATCTCCATTGGGTTATCTTGAGAGGTTATTGGAGGCCTATCATATTTATATACCCATAGACCTGGTCGTGCCTGAGAATGCAAGGGCCTTTAATATTGCCTTTGTTACTCAATCATCCCCAGATGTTAAAAAAAAAGTTGCAAAAGCTTGAGAGATTTGAAGGGATGCCCCTTAGTCAGCTCATAGAAATTGCTCATAAAGTATTTGATAATCGGGAGAGCTGGCAGGAGATCAATGGTAAAAAGGTAACCAAGGTGCTGGAAATCTTAAGTACAAGAGTTATGCCTCCAGATAGCAAAGACAAAGATGACAAAAAAGGCAAGGAGTGCCCTCTACTAGATAAGGACCAATGTGCTTATTAGAGAAACAGGATATTGGTGTAGAAATTGCCCCAGACTAAAAGCGAAAAGAGAGAAAGAGGCAAAGATTCTATTACCCCAAGATTGAGGGGGTCAGGGCTCTACTGCCCCCCTTGAGCCCAGGCTAACCTTACAAGTGGGGGCCAACCCGATGATTTTCTGGTAGACTCGGGAGTGGCTCATTCTGTTTTGACACAGCCATTAGGGACTCTGACAAAAAGAAAAAAAAAAAAAACCTCAAAGTATTAGGAGCCACTGGTACTGAAAAGGTCTATCCGAAACTGCAAGCCTGGCTTGCCAGACCTGGACAGAAGACTATCTCTCATGAATTTCTCTGGGTGCTGGAGTAATCCCCTTTTAGGGCGGGACATTTTACACAAACTAAAGGTCCAACTCAGTTTTGAAGCAGCAGCTCCAACTGTGACGCTAGGCTCTGAAACATCTGATGAAATCCATAGCACAAAGGTGTATGCTCTCTATCCTGAGGGGGAAGGGCACCTCTTGCTAGAAGAACCTAAGGTGTTAGGTGACGACACGCTCCTGCAGCACTGGAAACAGGAGATCCCTAATGTCTGGGTGGAAGATAATCCCCCAGGCCTAGCGATACACCAGATTCCCTTGGCCATAAAGCTCCTCCCACAGGCAACCCCGATCCCGCTAAAGCAATATCCTATAAGTCTGCAGGCACGCCAAGGCTAAAAGAATATAATATCTTAAAACGTTGTGTCTCTTCCTGGAACACTCCTTTATTGCCTGTCCAAAAGCCCAGAACCCAAGATTACTGACCAGTGCAGGATCTCCGAGAGGTAAACAAGTGAGTCGTGACTCTCCACCCTACTGTGTCCCTATATGTAGCTAAGCCTGCTGAGCCCAGATTGAATTTGGTACTCAGTACTGGACCTGAAGGATACTTTCTTCACCCTGCCCATGACTCCAGTAAGCCAACCCATTTTTGCCTTTGAATGGACTGATCCTGTGTCAGGAGTTTCTGAGCAACTAACTTGGACATGCCTACCTCAGGAATTTAAAAATGCACCCACCCTATTTGATGAGACCCTTGCTAGAGATCTCATGAACTATAGAGAGGAGTACCCCAATGTAACACTGTTGCAATATGTTGATGACCTTCTGATAGCCATTGATTCTCATGAGAACTGTATAAGTGCCACTGAGGCCCTTTTGTGGACTCTAAGTAAGCTAGGATATAAAGTTTCTACTAAAAAGGCCCAGCACTGTGGGCAATCCAAGAGACTTGATAATGTGGCTGCTAGGTGGCCTCCTTGTCTGCGAATAGTAGCTGCAGTGGCCTTATTGGTAAAGGAGGCTCAAAAGTTGACTTTTGGACAGAAGCTTACTGTTGTTTCCTCACACTCACTGGAAACTCTAATCAAGGCCCCGCCAAGCCGATGGCTGTCCAAAGCCAGGATTATGCATTATCAGGCCCTACTTCTAGACCCTGCCTCCATTGGTCAAGACAACCGCAGCATTGAATCCTGCTACGTTGCTGCCTGATGATGATCCTTCCACACCTCTCCATGACTGTTCTGAGGTAATTGTTCACATCCAAAGTCTCCAGCCAGATTTGACTGACGAGCCCTTGCCTGAGGCCCCCTCGTACTTCTGTGACAGGAGTAGCTATATCCATCAAGGTAAGAGAGTCGCAGGCATAGCAGTTACTACTGAACCCCAAGTTTTATGGGAGCAGGTACAACTGCTCAAAAGGCTGAGCTTATTGCTCTCACAGAGGCTTTCAAACTGGCAGAAGGAAAACAGGTCAATATTTATACTGACAGCAGATATGCATTTGCAACAGCCCATGTCCATGGGACCATTTATCAAGAACGGGGCCTAGTGACCTCTGGGGGGCAAAAGATCAAAAATGCCCCCCAGATACTTGACCTACTGGCTGCCATCTGGATGCCAGAAGAGGTCACAATTATACATTGTAGGGCCCATCAAGCGGGAGATGATCCTGTTATAAGGGGAAACAACTTGGCAGATGCCACAGCCCGAAAGGCAGCTACAAAATCAGTGGGGATCGAGATGGTCCCGACATTATTGTTGATCCCCCGCACTTTGTCGGAACCTGTGTATACTCAAAAGGACCTCCATCTAGCAACCCAGCTCCAAGCCAAGCCTAATATCCCTGGAGGCTGGTATCAGCTGCCCGACAAGTGAGTCCTATTGCCAGAGGCAATCGGGAGGGAACTTATTCAGCAGGCTCATAGGTCAGCTCATTTGGGAGGATCAAAACTGTCTGATCTCTTTCAGAATGATATTTTATTCCTCAATTGTCAAGGCTTACCCAAGTTGCAAGCCTTAGATGCCCACAATGCCAATTGGTAAATCTGAAATGACAGCTGCCGATTGAGACAAAGCATTTTTGAGGAACCATGCCAGTAGAACATTGGAAAATAGACTTTACTGAAATGGGAAAGCTGGGGCTACAAGGACATAAATATTTGTTGGTAATGGTAGACACTTTCACTGGCTGGGTAGAAACATACCCTACCAGGTCAGAGTCAGCTCTCATAGTAGTAAAAAAATCTCTTATATGAGATTATACCCCGATTCAGCTTGCCTTTATCTATGGGGTCTGATAATGGCCTGGTTTTCATAGCCCAAGTGACCCAAAAATTAACTCAGGCTTTACAGGTTGATTGGAAACTTCATTGTGCATACCAGCCTCAAAGTTCAGGACAAGTAGAAAAAATGAACCAAACTATAAAAACAGTAATAACCAAAATGGCCTTGGAAACTGGCAAAAATTGGGTGAGTCTCCTTCCTTTTGCCTTCTTGCACATGTGATATACTCCTTATATTGCTGGAATTTCCCCTTTTGAAGCTCTTTATGCCAGGCCTCCACCTCTCTTCCCCAAAATCTCTGAAGAGAAATTAGTTGACCTCTGTAATCAGGACCTTATTAAGTCCCTACAGGCTCTCCAGCCCATTTTGACTGCAGTACACCATTTGTTCAAGCAACACCACTCCACATTAGAGACCACACCAGAGAATAGCCACCCTGCCACTGAGCCAGGAGCATTAGTCCTCCTCAGGCGATACCCTTGAGCCTCGTTGGGAAGGAACCTATACCATGGTCCTCAGTACCCCAACTGCTGTCAAAGTCGCTGGAAAGACCACCTGGATCCATCACTCACACATCAAGCAGGTGTCAATATCTGATGAAAACTACACTCTAGATAAGTGGACTGTGCAGCCCTCTAAGGACCCTTTAAAGCTTAAGATAACCAAATGTTCCTAATATTGTTGCTTGTTTGTAGCATCCCACTGGGAGCCCCATGGGCTCCCACTCACAATCCTGTTAACCTGGTTAATAACTGACTATAATACTGGTGAGATGTTGACAACTAATGCAACTGTCCATGATGCTGTAACCTTCCACCTCTGTATTCTACTAAATAGGGCTCCTTCTGATGGCTCACGACTACTTAAATGGGCACTTATGCAGGGCTCCCATCCTGAGTCTGATTATTATTGTGGCAACCTAGATAATCAGAAAATGTTACAGTCCATACCATGGTATCTTTGCCCTAAGACCCAATACCAGCATGGTGTGCCTGATATTCATAATTCACAATACTGCTCATCCTCCCCCAAAAAGAACTTTTTCTGCTACTCTTGGAAATGTGTCACTATATCAAACTGGAATGGGGGAAATGCAGATGAGCACCTCTCTTTAACTCAGACCATCCCTTCTAATTGTACCCTTAACCAGTGCAATTTAATGACTCTTAGACCAAGTTTCCCACCAGTAACATCTGGAAACAAGGGCTCCATTATGGAATTAGATAGTGGACCTATGGGTACAACCCTGGTAATGCTTTTACCATACAGTTTATACCTGGCCCTTCTCGACAAGCCCCTATTTGACCCATAGGACCTTTAGCACCTCGTCCTCCTCCTCTGGTTCCCAGGACTCTGACCCTGGATCCCTCAACTGCCCTGTCTGCTCCACAACCCCAGCTGGATGTGACTGGTCATAAAAGCCAAATGACAGATTTCTCTGCCATTATCCCACAGCCAGTCATACCGCCACCTTCAGACCCTTTTTCACCCTTGGACATGGCCTTTCAGTTCCTTAACTATAGTACTCCTGACCTAACTACTGATTGTTGGTTATGCCTCCCTGCTCGACCTCCTTTTTATACTGGCACCCCTATAGTAGTCACTGATTCAGAGCTGTCTAATTCTTCCTCAGATGACCCCGCTTGTTGGTGGGGCACTAGACCTTTGCTTACTCTAGATAATGTCCAAGGGAAACCAGGAACTTGTGTTTATTCAGCCTCCTATTCCTAGCATATTTCCCCTTATGCTTCCCTCTGCAACAGAACTGTCTCCCTTCAGACTCATAACTACATTTATCCTGCTAATCAGCACCTAATTGCATCTAATGGGACTTGGTTTGCTTGCATCCAATGGGACTTGGTTTACTTGCACGTCTAGTATAACTCCATGTTCTATGCACCACATATTCACCCAGTGTCCTGAGCTATGTATTTTAGTTCACATTTTGCCCCAGGTCTATTGGTATTCGGGAGACAATGGAAGAAGTCACATTCTCCCTAGGGAAGGCTTGGAAGGCCAACTTCATTTAAAGAGAAACCCTGTGCTCATCCCTGTGTTGCTGGGGATTGGGATGGTGGGATCATTGGGACTGGGAATATCTAGTTTAGTGGTGGGAGACCAAAACTATAGACACCTCACTAACCTCATTAATCATGACCTAGCAAGCCTAGGTGACTCAGTGTCAAAATTGAAAGACTCCTTAAGCTCCCTAGCTGAGATGGTGTTACAAAACTGACAAGGATTAGATCTTCTTTTTCTAAAAGAAGGAGGCCTCTGTCTAGCCCTGGGGGAAAGCTTTTGCTTATATACAAACCACTCTGGAGTCATAAGACAAAATATGGCTGCCCTTAAGAAATGCCTATAGGAAAGGGAACAAGCTCACCTGGCAGAACAAAATTGGTTTGAATGTTGGTTCTCATTCTCCCCTTGGTTGTCCACCCTCATATCAGCAGCCATAAGACCCCTAATAGTGCTTTTAGTCGGTGTAACTATCTGCCCCTGTATCAAAAATAAACTGGTATCTTATGTAAAAGGCCAAATACAGGCTGTCAAACTGATGATCTTAGTTACCCAGGGTTATGAGCTAATACCTGTAGATTCAGCTATGAGCTAATGATTTGGCTCACTGACAAAAATCAGTGGGGAATGTTGTAATCTAACTCTTAGTGCTGCTGCCATTCTGTTCTGTATGTGCCATGCCCCTTGACCTTTAAAAAGGGAGAAAATAGGATGTCCCATTTCCTCAGGTGTGGGCCCCCCACATCTTTGCAGGTTTTCTTTCCCTTTATAAACCACTCCCAAATCTTAGCCCAGTTACACAGCAGTGTAAACTCCATCCTCACTCTGTGTTGCTGGATACCAGCCTAAATGTTAAAGTGCTCTTTTCTTTTTCCTCCAAGATGTCTTGGCCTTTTTTATTCTTTTTGCCTTTTTACAATTTTCATTTTATTTCTGGGTGCAGCCTTTTGGGGTACAAAACTAACAGACTTAAAAAAACATAATTTGAGTCATTTAAATAAAAATGGATGCACCCTGAGACCATAATCCTAAATTAAATGAATCAAGCATACAAACCTAAACATCACAGTTATTCTTATATGAAAATTCTAAAATATAAATACAATGGGTAGAAAATAGGATATAATATACATAACAGGAAATGAGATTGATCTTTCTTCAATGAAAAAGTTATAAAGAGAAGAGGGAAGTAAAAGGGAAAGAAAAGAGGCTAAGAAAAAGGAATCAAGGTGTGTTATGGACATGTATGAACTCCAACAAGAAATGTAAACAATATGCACTGCAAATATGTAATAATAAAAAGAGAGATGTCTGCCTATTGATTATTGATGCCACAGAGAACTTATTCATGAGTAAATACTAAAGCTACACAAAATTACAATATTAAACCAAAAATAACATATCATAAAGTAAAAGGACTGTAAGTTTGGTACATTAATATTCATTCAATTATATTTTTGCACTGTTATTACTAAAAAAAGTTATAAAACAAAGTTCATTCAGGGAGGAAATTCTAAAGATCAGAAAATAATGCATTGCAGACTAAGAAAACAATATAAAGAATCAAAGGTTGGTCAAAGGTTTGTTAATAAATAAAATCAACAAACCCTTGGCCAACCTCATAAAAAAAGACTGAAATCCACTCATTTGGGAATGAAAAGGGTGAAATCACAATGGACCTAAAGAAATCCAAAGGACCATATATACCTACTTTTGGTACTTGTATTCTAATAAGATGGAAAGTGCAGGGAAAATGGACAGATTTCTAGATACATATGAATTACCAAAGTTGTGTCAAAAAATTACAAAAACCCTAAATAAATAAATAAATATAAATGAAATTGAAGATGTAATTATAACCTAAAAGCCAAGACCTGATGCTTCACTGCCGAATTCTAAAATAAATTTAGGGAAGACCTAATACCATTACTTCTCAAATTCTTAATTAAATTGAAAGAGAAGTAATGGTCCCAAATTCATTCCTAGAAGCTAGGTTATCCTTATACCAAAATCAGAGAAGGACCCAACTAAGAAAGAGAATTAAAGGTCTATCTCCCTAATAAACATAGACACAAAGATTCTCAATAACGTACTGGCAAACAGAAATCCACAAATCATCAAGGAAAGTATATACCATGAGCAAGTTGGATTAATCCCAGGGATAGTTCAACATAAATAAATAAATAAATAAATAAATGTAATACACTACATTGACAGAGTCAAGGGTAAAAGTCATATGGTGATCTCAATAGATGCAGAAAAAGCTTTTGACAAAAGCAAGCACCCATTCATGATAAAAACCCTATAGAACATTGGAATAGAAAGTCATTATCTGAGACTGATAAAAGCTATCTATGTCAAAATAATACTAAAATGACAAAAACTGAAATTGTTTTACTCTAAAGTATGAACAAGACAAAGTTGTCCCCTTCTTCATTCTTATTCAATATAGTTCTGAAAATTTTAACCAGAGCAGTTAGACAAGGGAAACAAAAGAAATAAGAATAGGAAAATTAAATTATCAATATTCATAGATGATATGATACTGGACATAGATGATCCCAAAAACTCCACTAAAAGACTACCAGATTTAAACAGCAAATTCAGTAGCATAGCTGGGTAGGTAGACAACATTCAACAATTAATTCCTTCCACAACATGAATCAAAAACTCACTGAGAGAGAAATTAGGGGAAAAAACACTTTTCATAATAAACTCTTCAAATGAAATACCAAGGGATCAATATAATAAATCAAATAAAAGATTTCTACATTGAAAACTACAGTACTATGAATAAGCACATCAAAGAGGATATCAGAAAATGGAATGATATCTCTTGATCTTGGGTAGAAAGAACCAATGTAGCAAAAATGGCCATAGTTCCAAAACTGTTATATTGATTTAATGCAATTCCATTCAAAATTCCAACAGCATATCTCATGGAATTAGATAAAACCATTCTAAAATTCATTTGAAACCAGAAGGGACCTAGCATATCAAAGTCAATTCTGGGCAACAAAGACAATACACAGGACAAAAGAATCCCCCACTTGAAATTATACTCTAAAGCTACTGTGATAAAAATAGTGTGGTACTGTCAAAAAAAAAACAACAGATCTGAAGATCAGTGGAACACATCAGAAGATGCAGAAACAATCCCAGACATTCTCAGCCATATTATCTTACTAAAGGTGCCAAAAACAGAAGAAAGAGCCTCTTTAATAAATGGTGCTGGAAAAACAGACTTTGCATATGCCAAACATTAAAACTGGACCCATTACTTTTGCCATGCACTAAACTAAAATCGAGTTAGATCAAAGATCTAAATATTAAAACAGAAACAGTAAATCTGCTGGAAGATAGAACAGGTAAAACTATTGAAAATATTGTGTAGGCAAAGACTTTATGAATAAAATGATAATCGAACAGAACCTATCCAGAGAATCAACCAGGGATCTCATCTTGTTAAAAAGTTTTTGCATAGCAAGAGAACCATGGAGTGAAGAGGCAATCCACATTGGTGGAAAAAATGTTTGCCAGCTGTTCCTCAGGGAAAGGATTATTACTGAGAACATACAAAGAACTAAAAAGAAATAAGACCTCCCAGATTTAAAGATCCAATCTAAAAATATGCATTTGAGATGAATACACACTTCTCAGATAAAGAAATGCAAACTACAAATAAATGTATGAAAAAATGTTCAACATCACTGTTCATTCGATGAAGTATTACTTTGTCATAAAGAAGGACATTTCTAGGAAAATAGGTGCAGCTTGAATTCATGCTCTTAGGTGAAATAAATCAGACACACATGTGTAAATATCACACTGTTTCTCTGGTATGAAAAAAACAACAGTGTAAATAAGGACCAAAATATAGCATACATATTGTGAAAAAGGAGGAAAATGTTCAAGTGGGAAGGGGAACAAGAGGGAAGGGAAGTGTGATGGCAAATGTAACTCCATTTTGTAAGGAGATTTTCATTTTGTTCTGTGAACTCTTTTTGACCTTGTTTATTTTCTGTACATCTGGTTGACCTTGTTTATTTTCTGTACATCTGGTTGATGCATGCAATCACAAGATTCATGTTCTCACAGTCTTTGCATCCTGCTTGGCAAAATATTTCATCCATTACCCAGAAACTGCTGTCCGATCTAATGAAAAAGTAGTAACCATTACCGAGGACCACCTCTTACACTCACCCTTAAAATCCTCAGACTTTTTCTCCTGGGGTTATTTCCAGCTAGGTAGGCAAGGTGTCATCCACAGGCTGGTAAAGCTTGTTTGCCTTTCTCTCAACTGTGGTTGAATCTGCATTTGTCACAACAGAAGGAGACAGGAAAGAAAGGAAAAGGGGTGGGGAGGGAGAAAAGAAGGAAAATATAGAAACAAAGCTTTGTAAATGGGGAGGGGGAAAGGGTTGAAGGGAGGGTAGAGGAATGGGGAAAATAGGAAGCAGACCACATCATCTACAAGCTTAAGTTCTCTGTAATGTATGTGATTGCTGTGTACATGTAAAATGTACCAGTAAAATCTAATTCTAAAAATTTACCATTTACTCGAAAAAGGCTACAAAACCATGGAACAAAAGAACATGCAGTCCAAGCATCAATAGAGGTATATAATTTGCACTGAAATATCGGCCCTGTGGAGGTAGAATTCATTCCATAATTAAGGACGATTCCATGAATCAGAAGTAACAGAAAACATGACTTTTGAAAAATCTAAAGGAACAGTTTGCTGAGCCACCAAGTGCTAATGCAGTTTAAGAATATTGCCTTATAGTGGAAGTATATGGAAAATACTGTAAAATGTGTAAATTAAATTGCAAAATGTACACTTTATTTTAATAGACTATGCCAGTTGTTTTATGTACACAAAGAATTTAGGAACATATCAAAATGGACATTTGTATATAGGATATAAAATTATAAATTCTATGTTCTCCTTTTAAAATATATCACTTAGTAAATGTGCTTTGTAACACATCTATTAAAATAGGAGTAATGCAGAGAAGATAAACATGCCTTATGGACAAGGAAGACAGAGATTCCTGAAGTGTTTCATATTTTGGATTCACTGTATTACAAAATGAAACTTTAAGAATTACAATAAAATTTGAGTCAAGTCAGGATCTTAAAATCAACAAATGAAAGTTTGAGGAGCAACAAAATAAAAGCCTCAGAGATTCTCCATACATATGATGCTTATTAATAACCGAAGGGGAAAATGAGGGACCTTACATTGATGAGAACTGACAGATGTTCACTGCCTTAATAAATTGATCAAGGTAACATTATAAGTAATGGGACAAATCCATTCAGTGTGTTTCTTGATATGAAGCACTGCGAAGAAAACATTAACACTCTGTAATAATTTTACTCCCCCAAAATACATAATCACAATTTAATCATAAAGAAAGATCAAACAAACTCAAACTGAGGGACATTCTATAAAACACCCAGTTTTATAAAACACAAAATATGCAAAAGGTGAAGGAATTGTTCCAGATAAAGAGAAGTAACATTAACATATGATATTAGATTTCTTTTTGATAATAAGACATTCTAGGTATAGCATAGGAAAAGATATATGAAATCCATATTTCTGGAAAAGCATTCATATTATATATGTGTATTATGTTCACATTATGAATATATGCATATATATTCCCATTATATATATATATATATATATATGTATGTTTACATATATGTATGTATATATATATATGTTACATATATATGTATGTATATATATATATGTATGTATATATACATATGTATGTATATATATATATGTATGTATATATATATATATGTTACATATATATATGTATGTTTAACAAAAGAAGCCTATAATAGAAAAATGAGGAAAAAAATTGACCATTTCTCAAAGTGGTGTTCTCAAAAAGCAAATAAAATTTTGATCAGCAAAGAGGAATATGAAAATTAAATCTATAATCAAGATACAACTGTTCACAATAAGGGAGAAATCAGCTTGTTTATATTAAAATACAGTGGCAAGTATTTGGACCAATGAGAAATATCAGTCATTACAGATAGGAGATTAAATTAGTAAAATCAGTTTGATACATTGGAAACTGTCAATATGTTAAAACTAAACATATACTAGGGCTCTAATCCTAAAAGGTTTTGTGTTGTATGTTTTCAACAGGAATGTACGCAGCTATGGGAAGGCACTCACAAGATCATTAACTGTAGCATTACTTATCGTAATTACTAATTTTGAGTACATCACATATTATTAAACATATGTAATGGGTAAATTGTAGTATTTTCATATTAAAATTATGCAGCAATAAAAGTAACAAATGAGTCCCCATCTTTCCTAAAAGAGGTGGTGTAACAGAGGATATTGCTATGTGGCCCAAGCTCAACTTGCTATGCAGCTCAGGCTGGCCTCTAACTCATAATCTTGCCTTAGCCTCCTGATTTCTGGGACTGCAGATGTACAGCATCCTTCATTTTTATATTTTATGAAATTTTCTCTGTGATTCCAATATATTTGGATTCTGAGAATTATACTCTCAAATCTCTTTCATTCTCGAATTTTACTTTCTCCAAATCTCTACTATTGTTTTGCTACTCAACAATTTCAAATTTAGAGTATTTAGGGGGAAAAACTAAAGTTGAGAATAAATGACAGCATTTGAGATTACTATAAAATAAGCATAGGTTATTATGTTGAAGAGCTTAATAAATTTTGAATGTGACAGTTAATTTTGTCAATCACTACTTACAAGATGGAACATAAAGCTCAATGCTGTTTTAATTAAATTCACTATCTGTTCATTGAGGAGAGTAGATATTCTATTAGTGCCTCTTAGAAGAGACTGATCTGTTTTCTAAACATTCACAAATATTTATGTAATGGTATATTTTTGTATATTAACCAATATACTCAGAATGCAGTGCAAAATAAAGATTCCTGTCCTCACAGAATTTGTAAATGAACTAGGTGTTTAGAAAATAAGCAGTAAAACAAAATTATTTGAGCTAAAACCAAGTAAAATGTCCTCTGTGTGCATAGCTAGAAGGAAACAAAAAGAAAATGAACAGAAAAATGGTGAGTATATTCATGAAAGGAAAAAATGTGAGTGTAGCTAAAAAGGAGACAGCCAAAGTACCATGCTGTTTGCTGCCATTATGCAGGTAACAGATTTTATGAGTTGTAGTAAAAACTTGACTTTTGTTTTGAAAATGATGAAAGCCATTAGGAAATTTTGATCTAGGATATGACAGTATCTAATTTTTCCTTTTAACAGATTACTTTGTGAAGGGTAGATTACAAGGATGCAACAATTAAATATGGGATATCTACTCACTACAAATACTTTATTTAAATTAGTTCTTGAACACATTTGAACCACATGTTCTTCTATTACTGTAATGAAACTCTTTGTCATGGTCATCGACCCGGGTGTTGTAAAACTCAGTCTTAGCCCAATCTAGCTGGACTTTCAGAGACAGCTAGACTATAAGAAATTGATCAGTCTCTCCTCTTAGAACTCAGTTCTTCAAGTGATTCTAAGTTATTTATTTTACTCTGTGTGCATTCACTATCTTTGTTACCCTACTGAACCTCATAGTTTAGAATAACGACCTGTACACTAGTGACATCTACATTTATACCTCTAGATTTTTTCTTTTTGGTGCCAGGGTTTGAACTCACAACCACACACTTGCAAGGCAGGTGCTTATGCCACTGAGCTAAATCCCCAGCCCTAAACCTCTAGATTTAATCCTTTTCCTCTCTCCATACTCCAGTCTTGCCTTCAGGGCTAACATCTGCTCATGCCTTATAAGATGTCTAATGGATGTTGAAAACTTGACATGCACTCTTGACAAGTCACTTTTTTTCCAAACTTCTTTTCACACAGATTTCTGAACCTCAAGCAATATATACTCTAATTCTTCTTTAAAATCTTACATTTGCTTTTTTTTCGTATTGCCCATCCAAAACATCTGAAAATCTAGTCTCTGATATCTTTCTTCTTGAACTGATGTTACTGTTAGAAAAGACTTAAAGACTCTCACTTGAGTTATGGTGAAAAATCAAAACAAAACAAAACTCCCAAGAGAAGTTTTTTACTTCGATTATCTATTTTAGTTTATATTCAGAACAAAAAGATTCTTTTAAGATATAATCTGAAACACATAATAATCTCTCTGTTCAAAACTCTACTAACTTTTCTTACTTTTCTCGGAGTGGGGTCAAAGGCATTAAACTGTCGTTCTTGACTTTCTTGCTCTGGCATCATCAACATACTAACTACTACTACTTTCTATAACTGCCCAGCAGCCAAACTAGACTTTCACCCTCAAACACGGTCATCGAATTAAGTTTTAGCTTCCACTGTTTTTCTACATGGTTTGTGCTTCTCCCTTATCTTTTACATTTTTTGCACAAATTATATCTTGTCCAAAAAGGACTTCTCCTGATCACCCTCTTTATGTTTTTCCACTCTTCTTATTCACCTTCCTCTTGCCTACTTTAATGACCTGCCAGTGTGCATTATCACTCACCAGGATACATAGAGTTTCTCTTTGTTAGTTTCTTAATTATTTCCTTGTTATCTGCAGTGCTCAGCTAGAGTGGCAATTTTTAATACTAAAGAAATTCTCTATTTCCTTCCATATTGTGTTACCCTGAGCTTTAAAGACTATATTAGGACAATATATTTTTTAAATGACTGAGGATAAAAATTATAGAGCAATGAAAGCAATAATTATAGAACAAAGAAAGCAATAATTTTATACAGAGTTGATGATCATAGTAATGTTGTCTTATGGAAATTGAGAGCTTGGGAACAAAATAGAGAAAATGGGTTCTAAAGCAAGCATTCATTATTCTAAATAAAAAGAAATACAGATATGCTTGCAATTTCATAGCAGAAAGGTGAGGCAGCATTACATTAATTGCCATAATTTCTTAAGGAAGTGAATGGCTACGTCATCCTGTAAGAAAAAAATATACATAAAGTTTCTGTAATCCTGGTGAGGACACTGTCCTGGCTCACACATGGCCATCTTCTTTCTGTGACTTCACATGTCTTTTCTTTCTCTTGTGTAGTGAGAGATCAAACTCTCAAGTGTATTCTTTTGGAAGAGTCTATCTGATATTACCTATTCAAAACTCTACATAACTACCTTCAGAGTTCCCATCTTGAAACACTATAAGACAGAGTGTTACTACTTCAAAGTTAAAGTTCTGGAGAATATAAATATTAATGTAATATATTTTTAAACACATTTGCTCTAAAATATTGGAGTAACTTACACATATAGATATACTGGAAATATATTAATTAGAAAAAATGGAGTGAAACAGAAGAGGAATTTCAAACACCAAGAAATCAACATTAAATTAGTTATCTCAAAACAACAGCTCTTATTTTTCTAGAACATAAAACACAAGGAAAAACAGATTGATATAGAGGAAGAAGGAAGAAAAGACCAAGGAAGAGGAAGGAAAAGACTAACAAAACTTTCCAAAACAAACTTCTCATACAGCAATAAGTTTATTATAAAGTATAGGTTTTTGCTTGGTTTCGTTTTGTTTCACTGTGCAGTCCAAGCTGGCTTTGAACTCAACTATCTTCCTGCCTCAGCCTCCCAAGCACTGGGATTACAGGGATGGACCACCATTGCCAACTTGTAAAGTAGATACTTGAGATGCTAAAAAATAAAAACCAGGCCTGGTGGCATATGCTTATAATCCCAACACTTGTGAGGCTGAAGCTGGAGGATTTCCATGAGTTTGAGGCCAATCAGGGATAGAGTGAGTTTAAACCCAGCCTGAATCCTACAACAAGACCTTATCTCAAAAAAATCTTAAATTGTGGACTGAAAATAATGGTTTGAATAAGCATATTTAACAAATACCTTTGGTTAGGTATTATTCTAAATTTTAAATCATAACTCAGAGACTTTTTTTTTCCTACTTCTCTTAGCATCTGAGATAATCAGGTCAAAGTATTTTGGTTGATGATGACTTAATATATGAATAGATCAAATACTTCAGGGAGTCTGAAGAAAAGGTTAATTAAAATGTTTATTTGACAGATTCCAAATATCACATGTTTCAAATGGCCTTTAACAAAATTGCTCATTATGTTAACAAAATTTAAGGTATACACTTGTAGAATTTCCTGGATCAGCTCACTTCTACATGTAGCCAAGATACAGATCAAAATGGATTTTTGAAAAGAAATATAAAAACATGGCCAAATAATTAGGGTGAAATTTTGCTTAAAGTTCTGAAAGGCATTAGCATTTAATGTATAATTGGCAGATCTGAAGTATGTTTTAATTTAGTCAAAAAGAAGCACATAAATGCTGCAGAATATATTTTAAAGACAGATTTTTCATCAGGTGTCAGCTGTGAATTAAAGAAGTGACTGACTGCCTCCAATGTATAAAATTCTTTCTATGTGTCATCTTATTCTCTGTCACATAGAGCTGAGGTACATTTCACACTTCATGAATTATGCAACTGAGACCTAGAATGAGAAGTAGCTTGTCTCGAAGTGCATAGTTCATGGCTAAGCAGATGTACAATACATATCTAATTGAACACTACAGTATGGTAGCAATTTATTGAATCATAAATCTTTTGGATACAGTCACTCAGTATTAGTCATATTAGTATGACTGAGGATATATTTGCTAAATGCCAGAATCAACAATGTATTTTATTTTGGCAGTAATTGGTCAAATAATTCAGAGATTGGTTCATTCTTCTTTCTTGTATAAACAATAAAACAATGTCAAAAAGATCAAACATACTTTCTATTTTCTACTTTGGCATAACTGGTGCATTGACATATCTGACATATTAATTCCTCTTCTAGTTTGTTTCAAATAATGTTCTTTATTGAAAAGTGGAGCTAGACAATAGATATTTTAGTTGTATCATTTAAAATAAGATCTATTAAATTCCTAGTCAATTTGGATTTTCATTGCTGTAGTATAATAGGGATAATAGTATAATAGGGATAATAACACAGTAATATGATACAGTAGGTTGAGAAAAGTATTAAAATTATAGGATGTGTATCTATAATCCATTTACATTTCTGTCCCTAAATAATTGGCAGTAGGAAATATTATAAAAATTCTTGTTCTTATCTTTCAGAGTATGATCTTCTAAGAGCATTTATCTTTGAAAAATAGATCCCATTTTCACTTTTCCAAAGAAAATCTTTCCAATGGCTATTGAGTCAACTCACAGAGATTAAGTCTGCTTCAAGCAAAAGTGAGATAACACCGAATGAGCTACAGAAACTCAGTTATAAGAGATCAAATGTCCTGAAGGAATAAAATCACTATGAAAAGGAGTCAATACTTCCACTTTTAAAAAGTCTTTATTAACTGCACTTTTGTGTGAATTATTTTTTCTAGTTTCCAATCAAATTCCAATTGTAGTACAATTTCTTTATAAAAAGTAATATTCTGGTACAATAAAAGGTCTTTAATAGCTATACAAATATCCCCACTGAGGTTTATTCTAATCATGATCACAGGTTTTTTTTAATTCAATATGTAGCATTTTATAAGTCTTCAGCTGCCTACAAGAGACTTGATTTGATCTGTTATCTCAGTAACTTGCGTGGAATTTGCTATCAGGACAGTTATCAGATAGAGTCACAGAATGTCAAGTATTCTAAGAGTAGTCAGGAGTTTTTAGATGGTCTGAAATCTGTTGATAAGAACTTTAGGTAAATTTTGTTTTCCCTAAAGAGAAAGTGAATACTTTTGTACATTTTTAATCTCTATAGGTCGTTAACTAATTGGTCAATTACTTTCTCTATGTAAAATAATATTTTCCTCACAACCTAATCATTTTAATTTAATATATAAATACCTCACAAGGATAATGTTCAACACCAGAGTAAAATATGCAAAGTGAGTTTCTTTTAAAATAATTTAAATAGAAAAGAGAATAGGAAGCAAGTACCAGAACTTTTCAACATGAAGTTTGGCATATTTGCTTTTGCTATTTTTAATAAACAATTCAGGTAGAGAGAAATCTTTTTTCATTTATCTGATCACATTTCTCCCACTTCTTACATAAGTTATTGTTGTTGTTGTGAAAACACTTGGAAGTTTTCAAGAACACAATGTATTGCCATTAAATATAGTCACATCACTATGCTTTATTTAGGTAAATGAAATTTTGTGCACTTTGGCAAACATTTCCCAAATTCCCTCATTCTCTTGGCTCTGAAAACCCCATTGTTCTTTCTGCTTCTATGAGCTTAAAAGTTTTAGATTTGTTTAAAAGAGTTTCAGATTTTAAATGAGATATTGGTTCATTTTAAGTCATCTTTTAGCCTATTTTATTTTTATTTTTTTACTGTTTATTTTTTAGGCAATAGGTGAAATATCTGTTACATGCTAAAAATATTGTACAAAACTTTTTATTTACTTTTCCTTGATGTATATAATCTTTTTGAGACAGGGTTTCACTAGGCAGTTCAGGCTGGCTCACTTTGCAGCTCAAACTGGCCTCAAACTCATAGTAATCCTCCTGAATTAGTTTTCTGAATGCTAGAATTACAGGTGTATGCTACCATGCCCTGTCTGTATCTTTTCTTTCTTTCTTTCTTTCTTTCTTTCTTTCTTTCTTTCTTTCTTTCTTTCTTTCTTTCTTTCTTTCTTTCTCTCTCTCTCTCTCTCTCTCTCTCTCTCTCTCTCTCCCTCCCTCCCTCCCTCCCTCCCTCCCTCCTTTCTTTCTTCATTCTTTCTTTTGTATTGGGGATCAAACTCACAACCTTGCACTTGCCAAGCAGGCGCTTATGCCACTGAGCTAAACCTCAGGTCCCTGTGTGTTTTCTTAATGAAAGAACATTGAACACTTTTCTAATGGCTGTGTGGTGAGTTCTACACAACTATTCTTGAGAAAAAGAAGCATAATTTGTGAAATTATTGGAAAAAAATAAGAGTTAAAATATTTGACAGCTGACCAAAAAAATAAATATCTATTCAAGAACAATCTACTAAATCTCACCAAGAGTAACCAATGTCCAATCAGTCAATCAATCTTTTAATTTTATTCTAAAAGCAGCAGGATTTGAGATTCACTCTGGACAAATGTAGTAGAGAAGTTGGAGATCACAATCCCCCTAGCCCACTTGGACTTTAACTTCATTTCTGTGGGAGAGTCAGACCAACATTTCTAATAACTTCTACTCAGCTCACAAGTCAGAGGCTAATGCCAGGTGAATGTATTCAAAATTTAATGACCTTTTCCACATTTAGACCCAATTCAAGGAGAATCTGCATCAGGCATGACAGGTCATAAATTCTGGGGTCTCTGATTTTTTCCTCATTCTGATCACAAGACCAAGAATAAGAGCCAACATGTTACTGTTCCTTCTCAGTACTCACTTGCACAGCAGAAGTGTCACTCTAAGAATCAAATTACTATTCTTACTTTGCTTCAGATGAATAGACCAGAGATTTTACTCAGAAAATAAGGCCTTCTACAAGAGCAGAGAACTCATGAGATTTCCATTAAAAACTGACTTTATAACTGAAGTAGAATGTGGATAATTGAAGTCAAACAGTGCTACAGAATAAAATAAATCTCTTAGGATTGGAGACATCTAAGCCTTTGGGATTCACATCTTGCCACAAACTGTCACAGATGCTTCACACTGGAGCTATAGGATTTAAAGTTTGGCCTGGTGAATTCTGTACCTGCTCTGGTACAATTCCTTTTCATTCCCCTGTTTGTAATTTTTGGAGTGGAGATGTCTTTCCTGTGTTGTCAAATATTGGAAGTGTTTAACTTTCTTTTCATTTGTACAGGGGCTCAAAGTGAATAATTTTGTTATGGAGAAGAATTAGGAAGGACTTGAACTTTTCAGCAAGGTTAAATCTGTTAGGAGTTCGACAACTCTTGGAGATGGACTAAACGCCTTTTGCATAAGGGATGTGCATGTCTTTGGGGAGCAGGGGTGGAATACTATTGTTTGTGCCTAGATAGGGGGCAGGCTTTTTTTTTTCTTCAGGTAGCTGAATCTAGATTTGTGATTGATTCACCATCCAATACTAGGATTAAGTGTGTGAAATCCTACACCCACACTAGGTAGGTAGCCTGCAAGCAATACAACGGACAAAGAGAGGCTTATCTCTTGTTGTTTTTGTTGTCTCCCATCTCCATGATCTGCTGCCTCTCTGCCACATGCCTCCTTGCCTTAGAACAAGACAGCGATGGATTGAAAACTCTACAAACTGTGAACTAAATAAACTTTTCCCCCTTTTTATGAGTGTGAAGTAGTTTGCCTCAACAATTAGAAAAGTAGCTAAGACACTGTGGAGGGAGACTTTCACAACACTGGTATATGTTCTTATGCAGTAAATCTTTTAAAGAGTTCACTAGAATCGTCCTTAAGGTTACTGTTAAAATATAAATTATTTTTAGTACTTTTTTAATAGAAATGGCAGTCTTGGAAGTACTGCTCTCAAATCTCCTTCAAGTTCATTCCACTGGAGGAAGCAGAGTTGTGTGACAACCCCTGTGCTTCCTCTCTGAGCTGATAACTGAGTCTATGCTCTGGCCAAGATTTGCATCACGTGTGAGCAACTGAATCAGCAGGAATCTACTGTGGACCAGTCTGAAACTGCTCTCCAATGGCCAGTTTGTTTGGGGGACCCCTGCTGGCCTGGATGAGAAGATCTTAAAAGTGTTCTGTTTTCTATGGCAATTCTTAACCATTCCCCTCCTTTTCCTTACAGAAATTTTTGACCTACTTCTTGCTTATAAAGCTCCCTGTTTTTAGTCCTCCACTCCTAAAAATTTGCCCCCAACAATTCTTTTTTTTAAACAAATTTTATCCTGTATAATATTTTCTGCTTAGAAGATGAACTAATGTATGAAGCTTTTGTCTCCCTATAAAATGGATTAAAATAAGGGTTCAATGAGTCAAGAATGCTCTGACAATTTCTCTGAATTTTATTAAACAAACATAGTCCTTACTAAGGTGTCTGTTGAATATTATTTATAAAATGATAACCAACTTGTAGCCAGGATACATTCAAGTCTTTTGATCCCTAATAAGCATTTTGGAAATTGCATAATATACAGTGAAATGTCAAATATCTGAGGGACAAATATGCCTATTTTCATGCAAATATGGTTATTGGTAACTTTATTTATGCATAATTTAAAATTTTACTCTTTAACATAAATTACTTCTAAATATTACTCTACTCACTGCTTTGATATGAGGCTGAGACCAGTTATGTAGTTCCTTCTCTTTCTTCTTTCTTTCTTTCTTTCTTTCTTTCTTTCTTTCTTTCTTTCTTTCAATCTTTTTGAGACAAGGTCTTATTATGCAGTTCAGGCTGGACTTGAGTTCACTTTGTAGCCCACACTGGTCTTGAATTTCCAATGATCCTCCTGCCTCAGCCTCCCAAGTGCTGGGATTATATTCACCACCATGCCCAGCTTGGATGTGTAGATTCTTAGCAGTGATTTTCCTCTGGGATGCTGAATATATATGTGAAGTTATTTATCAGGTTAATGATTATCAAGGGTTACATTTTGCAGGCCATCATTATTATGTCAATTCTTCAGATATTAGGAGAGACTACACTGTATTCAGATCCTAAATTTTATATCATACTATTATGTACATATACTTCTACATTATGAGTCTACCAAGTAGACTCATAATATAAAATAGTAAATGAGATTTAGTAGGATATTGGAAAATATAGGAAAAAGAATCTCCTAAGTTTGTTTCAAGACTGTAAAAATTGAATTTTTCAATTTGAGGAATTATTCCATTTTTTAATAAATTAATGTATCACAGAGGATAAGTTATTTTACATATAATCTCAATTATCATTATCACTACTGCATTCATGGGAGTGTGTTATTTCTTTAAAAAATATTATTCATTCACTTACATATTAAAATCATTACTACCTAATCATTAAATAGAATTGGTCTGATACTTTTTAAAATGTTAACCTAGTTTTGAATTAATTTAACAAAGTTGATTGAGTAGAGCACAATTTGGAAATTGAATTGATGAAATAAAACCATGACACATATCTCTAAAGCTGAGAAAACTCTGAAAATTTCTCTGAATTTTATTAAAACTGAATTATGAAATAAAACATTTTTTGAAATTACCAGGTTTTTTATTTGCCATCTAAATTAAATGTACTCTAAAGAATTTCGAGCAGAAGCCTGCATCGGGGTAAGCTGCCCAGGACCACCACCGTGGGCCTGCCCTAACACCAGGAACTTAGTGGAAGCCTGCATCGGGGTAAGCTGCCCAAAATCTCCACCTTGGGCCCACTCTCCCTCCGGGAACTTAACAGAAGCCTGTATCAGGCATAGGCTGCCCAGAACCTCCACCATGGGCCCGCCATGCCCCCGGGAACTTAGCCGAAGCCTGCATCAGGGGTAAGCTGCCAGGAAGCTCCACAGAGGGCCCGCCCTGCCACCAGGAACTCACCACAAGTCCACCTCAGGGGTAGGAACCTCCCCTGTGGGCCTGCCCTGCTGCCGGGAACATCGAGGAGGCCCGCCCAAGACTGAAAACTGCCCTGGACTGCTACAGATGGGCCCGCCCTCCCACATGGAACATCAGAAGATCTCAGCGGGATCCAGTTAGTGTGAGAAAATTTGGAATTTTGCTCCCAGGTGGTGAACTTTAGACTACACCAGATTGACTGTATCAGTGTGGTGAGTATACCCCTAAAATAGAGGTGTACAGCAGACCAATAGGGCCAGTAGTAAAACCACCTCCAACTAACTGTAAGACTTTGGTGTGTCTGAAAAGAGTGTGTGTGATGCCCTCCTACACATAGAAAACACCAGGCAGAGTGAAAATGACAAAACGAAAAAGCAAAATTCAGTCTCCAACATATAGTTAGTTCACCAGAAGCAAGTGTAGGAGACATTGAAATAGAGGACTCCAAAAGTAACACACCAGGAATCTCTGAAAAGATAGAGAGTGAAATAAAAAAACAACTGCATCAGGCTATAGAGGAAATCAAATTAGAAGTAGTCTCCCATGTAAAGATAGAAATAACAACTTTAGTAAAGGAGTTGTTGATGCAGCTAAAGAAGAACTAGAGAAAAAAGTACATGAGCATGGGAAACTGATTGAAACTTTGAATGAACAATTTGTGAAAGCTAAATCCTGGAAACAACAAAGATGCCCATCAACTGCAGAGTGGATGAAAAAGATGTATTTTTATACAATGGAATATTACTCAGCTATAAAAAAGGATGATCTTGAGGCTTTCATAGGCAAATGGAGACAACTTGAGACTATCCTCATTAGTGAAATAAATAAGAATCATATTTATAAATATCATATTGTGTCTCTAGTGTAAAAAGTAAATAAGAACTACAAGTGTAATAAAACCAAAATGTGTAATTGCTATTGTAAAAAAGAGAGGAAAAGAAAGTGCTCTAAGGGATATAACTGCATGTAAGTTT
>PVLA01000259.1:353867-520734 GCA_004027455.1 Hydrochoerus hydrochaeris | reverse complement strand
GGGATCTTTGAGCAAAACTGTTTGTAGTCTGACTGTTTGAATATTTACTATGTACCCTTTAACACTGTAACTTGAGCAACTACATCCAAGGTGACAGTACATAATTTACAAATTGCTGATTTCTTAGTGGGGCTTTTTCTCATTCTCCTTTTTCTTTCTTTCTTTTAGAATTCTGTATTATTGCTACCCTTTTTTGTTTTTTTTCTTTTTTTCTTCTCTGTAAATAAAATTTTAAAAATGTATAATTGCTATTGTAAAAAAAAGAGGAAATAGGAAGCGCTATAAAAGATATAGCTGCATGTATGTTTAGATGTGTGGGATTGATGACCATATTTCTAGGTTCTTTTTGGATTGTTGAACAGATCTGTTTGCATTATCACTGCTTGAGTGTCCACTTTGTGTGCTTTAATCCTGTAACTTGAATAACTATTTCTAAAAGAACAATGTGTAATGTATCAACTAGTGATTTCTTACTATTTATCTTCTTTTCTTGAAATTCTGTAATATTTCTACCTTTTTCCTGTTTTTTTCTCTTTAAATAAAAAAATGAGAAAAAAAGAATTTCATGTAACTTCTAGATTTATTTTGTAAGTGCACTTTAATTTTGGATAACAGATATCTAACTGTCTTGATATATCACTGTAATTATGAGAACACTTCAGTTAAATTTTAAAGTAAATGCAATAAAATTTGGAAAAAGCTAATAAAAATATTTTATGAAAAAAGAACTTCTGAATAATCAATATTTACATTTTAATCTCATAGGGAGTATTTAATTTCATTAAGCTGGCATCAGAATGAGAGTAAAACAAAGAATAATAATTTGGCTTACTCAAACATTCATCATTACATTAGATAAAATTTTTATTATCTGTTTTCCCTTAAATTGTAAATACTTATAAAATATGAACTACTACCTGAAGAAAGTTTAGTTCAAGAAATACTTAAAAAATTAATTATTTACAGAAGAAATTTCCTGAGTCTTTAAATATAGAATAGGCATTCTTGTAGTCAAAATAAAAGATTTAAATCTCTGTCCTCATTACTATATACACATTGATAATATAAGACCAGAAACTATTATCTGGTAAGGGCTAAGGCTCAACAAACAAAGTGATCTATAATGGTGATGGTACTTGAGGAGAACAGAATCCTATATAAACATTATACTAATAAGGTTAACCTAAAATTCCTTTCTGTTTCCCTCAGGCACTACATTCTTTTTAGACTCTATTAACTGCTAAATTCCTGAAACTGTAAAACACAAAATGAATTCCATTAAAAGCTATTTGTTTCTCTCCAGAGTAATGGTAAAAGTCCAAGTAAATGAGCTAATAAGATGACACAAATTTATTTCTAAAAACACAGATGCTGTTTAAATAACTTCTTAGAATGTGGCCCTAAACTTTATACTATTTTGTTTATTCATCCACTGAAAGTATAATTATTAAAACTAAACACAGTAACTTCAATTAATTATAAATAACTTGGCTTCTGAGGCAAAAAAATTAGTGTCTTGTACAGATTTTACATTGAACCAATTAAAATACATAGGTCAGTATTATTCTAACTAAATTTAAAGCTTCTAAAATAAATGTAAATTAAATTATGGTTTATTAGACTCATGAAAATATACTGATAAATTTATCACCTTTATACAATTTAGAGTCATTTAATATAATAGAATGATTTTTTTTTTTTTTTTTTTTTGTGCTGGAGATTGAACTCACAACCTCACGTTTGCCAAGCAGGCACTTACGCCACTGAGCTAAACCCCAAATCACACAGTGTGTATTATTCCTAATGCTTTGTTTTATTGACTGATTTCCCTGGAAGAAGCATTTTATATGTGTGTGTATTCATGTAAGTGAATTATTGTCAAGTACTATTATTATATAAAATGAACTCTCGATGTTTTCATAAAAGTAAAACTGAAGTTTCTTTTAAATTGTGAAGATACTCAAATACAAGAAAATAACATTTCATTCCATGTAAGTCTTCTGGAAAAAGGTAAACAACTTAATTGACACATGATTTATATACAGCAAAGTAATAATGCTCAAATATAGTGACTTTTGAGCAAATAACACATTTGGATTTCATGCACAAGAATGTCTATTTATTAGCTGCTATTCTTTTTTTTTTTTTTCTGTACCAGGGATCGAAGTCACGACCTTGTGCTTGCCAGACAAGTGCTTGTGCCACTGAGCTATATCCTTGGCCCCAGCTATTACTATTCTTAAACATTTACTATTCTTTTTTTTTTTTTTTTTTTTGGTGGGGGAGAAAAGGTTTATTTAGCTTACAGTTGTAGAGGTTTCAGTCCATAATTGGCTGACTCCAAGGAAGGGTGGCATGGCAGAGGGGGGTGATAATTCATGACAGAGAAGGGCAGGAAGAAGGCAAAGCAGTATGTGAAAGCAGAATATTTACTATTCTTAACTGCTTGAAAATTATCTGATGTGTAATAGCCATGTGATAAATTTTGAATGAATAAAAATCATACAATAAATATCAAATGAATAAAAGAATGCAGGAATGATCAAAACATAATTAAGGAATGCTCATGCATGCTTTAATTAATTGTTCAAATAACTTAAATATACTCCTTGCACTAAAATCATATTTATAATCTATTCTTAAGATTTCCTAAAATATATTACACTTTCTATTTAGAAAATGTGTGAAACCAGCGGCTGTGTGTGTGTGTGTGTGTGTGTGTGTGGTATTTTTCTGTATGCATGAAAGAGCTTTTAGCCAAAATACTTTTCATAAATGACTTGCACTGAAATATAAGCACCTTGTTTTTAAACATTATATTTGCTTCTATTTATATCATGATTTTCATTTGAAACTCATCTCAAACAGGCATAGTAAAGTGTTGCTTGGACTGCAGTAAAGTTCAAGTTATTTCAGAAGAAATGATGAGAAGAAATAGAGAAATTATTTCATAGATAGATGGATATAAGTATAGAGAGATGGTGACTAGTGGGCAATATGATTCTACAAATGACTATATATGTTTGTAGATAAATATACAGAGAGGATAAAATGACAACATGAAAAATTATAGTAATTTAAATCAAGTAAGTTCTGAGAACAAAATTTTTGAAGCTTGCCTATGCTTTTGCTTGCAAACTGAATTGTTTAGTGAATGAAAGTATTACCGCAATCATGTTACACTAATTATATAGAGTGGATTTATTTCTTTTCCAATGTTGCTAACTTATTCTTTTAAATTTTATATTACTGCAAGTTTGATTTAGCTGATCATATATATATATATATATATATATATATATATATATATATTTTTTTTTTTTTTTCTTTTTTAGGGGTCTGGTTGCATTGCTTGGTGCTGTGTTGAACACAGATGATAGTGAGCTGCTCCTAATAACATGCCATTTGCTCTTAGAAAATTTCAAATTCTCCATTAAATACAACATGAGTATTAATGTTTTATGCATATTGTTTGTTGGATTATGAAAGTTCACTTTTTGCTCACTAATAGTACCCTAAAAATAAAGAATGGAAAATTAGCAGTATTAAATGCTTTTCCCCTGTATCTACAGAAAAAAACTTTTTTTTCTGATTAATGGGACAATTTGCTGTTATTCTGCAATTGGATAGTAAATTAACTACTTTTCTATAATATACCCTATTTGAACATTATGACCTATGCCTTTATAACTGCATTTAATTGGTTTATGGCTCATTAAGAATTCTCACATTTATATTTGCATGAAAGAGTAATTAATTTTCATTTCTTGTAATGCCTTTATCAAGCTTGAATATAAATTATGAACTGTAAAATATTACTTTTGTTTCTTTTCTCTAGAGTTTGTATAAATTTGTTATTTCTTTTTAAATGTTAGGAATCTTACCTGAAAAGATCATTTTTTATTGTGTCTTTGATAAGATTTCTTTGCTTTGAGCTTCAATTACTTTAACATAACTCATATTGTTAAGATTATTGTTTTCTTTTGTCAGTTTTTGTCAAATACATCTTTCAAAGAACGTCCTCATTTCACCTAATCTGCCAAGTGCACAGGATATATTTGTTCACAAAGCTCTCTGATCCTACTGATATCTCAAGGATTTCCAGTTTTGCACTTTAATCTTGAATTTTTTGTTCTTTTTAAGCAATGTATGTATATAATATAGATTTAAATTCATATTGAGGAAATTATATATGCATGTAATGCCTTAGAAATTTTCAAGCACTTCTGATAAGCCTTTCTCAAGGTTCATCAATTTTATTAACTTTTTTGAAGAGTCAACTTTTGAATTTGTTGACTTGATTCACTGTATACATCTTAAACTCAGCCTTTTATGCAATGTTTATTATAATTTTAGTTTAGTTTATTTAGCATGAAATTGCTTTTCATTTCCTTTTCTAGCTCTTTGAAAGGCTTTTCTTATTTTATAATAGATGCATTTATTGCTATAAATGAACTTCCAAACATTGTTTAATTGCACATTAAAATTTTTGTTTTCATGAATCCTTATTATTATTCAAAAATATTTCCCCCACTGTTTTTCTTATCCCATGTGTATGCATGGAGGGGGAAAATAGATATCGAATGCTTAATATAATGGGTTTCATCTGCTGGAACTTGTTTTCCTTCAGAATCTTTTCTCTTCCACTCACCTCTGGTCTGACCTGCATCACCGGTAGTCTGATGGTATAAGGTATTGGTTATTAGTAGGCACCAGCAGGACATTTGAGGGTGAGGAAGGGTGAGGTCACTATGCTTCTTTTCTTTCCCACCCTCTCTTGGGCACATTTCCTCCATGGTTCCAGCCTCCATCCATGACTCTGGCTCTGGAGTAGATGACATCACAATCCTTAGCCACACAGTCCATTGTGGAAGCCCCTACTGTATTCTGGGTTGAGCCACTTCTGCCATTGTTTTGTTTTCTTAGCTCTTCCCTCACCCATACAGTCCATCTTTTTTATTAAATTCCCTCTATTTTAGATGCCTATATGATATTATGAAGGATGTTTGAAAAATAAAGGTCTCTCATTGACTAAGAAACTAAATTGGCCTTGGGAAAGTAATCCAGATATAAAGAAAAACTTTAAGTATTATAAAAGTCACTCTGGACCTCAGACTCAGTGTATTCATCTGTCTGGAGTAGGTGTTGGCTATATTTGGGACATGGGAACTGTGCCTTAAAGGTTCAGGTGTTAAAACCTTGCTCCTTGAGATTATCCTATTGGGAGGTGTTGCGAATCACAGGGAGGCGAGGTCTTGGAGGCCACCAGAGTACTGAGGACATGTCTCTGAAGGAGACTGTGAGATCTCAACCTGTCATTTGTTTCCTGGACTGCAATGTAAGGGATTTGCTCTCTCCGTGAATCAATAAACATCCACAGTGATGGGGCTGCCTGATCCTGAACCAGAACCTCAAGAAATGTAAGCCAAAATAAAATTTAATTTTTTTTAAATTAATTGCTTCAGGTATTTTATTGTAGCAATGTGAAGCCAACTATATAAGTACTCTTAATGAGCTCCAGTTACTCCCAATTCTCACAAATGTTTTCTCTGTTCTCATTAATACAAGGGTGTGAGATATCCTCAGTATTAAGAATAACTTTTTATTAAGATCCCAACCAATATAATGACAATTCTACAAGTTAAATGTATATTTTCAAGAATGTGTGGCTGTTTAAATTCCTTTTTACTACCCTTGATACTATTGTCTCTATCAATACTCTTCTTTTAATAACCAAAGCAACCCTGATCATTAAAATTCTTCCATTTCCTCAAAGAAACAGAAACATCTTTATGTCCTTTCTTCTTTTTTTCCAACATTATAAATTCATAGATTAGAAATGTGTTCACAATCTCAAATACATACTTCAAGATAGGCATGCTGGGCTACTTATAAAACTGTGAAGAAGAGGCAGGAAGATTGCAAGTTTGAATTCAGTCGGGAGAGTTTAACTACTTAGCAATACAAAAATTAAAAACAGGGAAAGGAGAAAGGCATGGGAGATAGATAGGAGAAGACAGGAAATGAGTAGGAGAGTCCAGGAGAGGAGGAGAGGAGAGGGAGGGTGGAGAAGGGTGGGGAGGAGAAGGAAGGAGAGGAGAGGAGAGTGGAGAGGAAACAAGGGGAGAGGTCAGGAGAGAAGAAGAGGTATGTTAAAGAGACACTGGAATAAAAATTTAAGAGCAGAGAAAAGTTCAGTGAATTACAAAGAGTAGTTTAGAAGCAAAAGCATTCTTATGTGGAAGACAAACATAGATTTGTAGTGCCCAAAAAGGTAAAGAAATTTTTCTAATTAAAGAAAATGACAAAAACATATTTGAAGTTTACTTTTAGTGTGGTGCATGTTATACTTCCTTATTTTTTTCTCATCACTAGATGCTTGGGGAAAAGTACATGTTTATCAATCCTTTGGGAATTGTATTTATGTTTCTTTGTGGAACATTCTCATAGTGAAACCAATTGCATTATGTCACTGAAAACAAGGTATTTGTTTTTACAATATGTGTTTAAATCTAATAAAATTCTTTTTCTTCTCTGAGCAGAATGTCCAACCACTCAAATGGGTTCATTGGTCATTGTCATACACTGGATGCCCTCATCTTCACTTGCAAAGTCAATTTGATACATATACAAATGTTGTGGTTATAGATATAAGGTAATAGGCTGTCTCATTGCCTCTACTGATTTTTGTCTTCAACCACTTAAATCCATCACGCCTGTTAGCTCTCTACTAAAACATTCAGGCTTTATGGATTTCTCTTGTTGAGCATCTCTATTCTAAACTTTCAGAATATGAAACTACTATGTTTGCTTTTCACCTTCATAGGATATGACACAACATGTGGCTTTTAGATTGTTACCAATGTCCAGTGAACTGTATGGACATTCATTTATTCTTTCAATACATAGTTTTGATATTCTACTATGTGCTAGGGATTCTTTAGTGTTAGACATTGACAATTAAATAACATACATATGATTGCTGTCCCACCAGAGTTTATATTTAAGTGACAAACAATAAAATACTGTGCAGAGGAAAATGTGAGTAAGAGTACTCTACTATTAAAAAGGAAAAGAAAGATTGTTGAGTGCCATCATGTCAGGAAGGGAAGATTATTGTGAGATGGTGCTTTTGTAAGCCTTTTCTCAGATTTTTTTTTACAAAATTCATGACACTCAGGATTGAAACTGTCCATTTACATCTGTGTTTATTTTTATATATTTGCAAAATGCAAAACACAGCAAAAACTTTATAATCCAAAATACATATTTAGCACACTTTGTTGATACATATTAAAGATACCATAAATCTTGATGGAAGAATTTACTTCCTTCAGTTCTTTGTATTAGCTTTCTATTACTATGCAATAAATACCTCAGGCAATCAACTTAGTACAAGTGTTTATTTTAGTTCTCAGTTTTGGAGTTTTCAGTCTGTGATGGGTTGGTCTTGTTGCTTGTGGTGTGATGGAGCAAAACTGCTAATCTTATGGCCCAGAAGTGAAAAATAGAAAGAGGAAGACAGCAGAGACCATAACCATAGCAATGCTCAAGTATGCTCATAAAAACCTTGCAGTCTCATGCATAATCCTCACTTTTACTGATTACATTATAAAACGGTATTTCTTAAGAAACCAGTATCCTTTCTGGTAGATGAAAAAGGTCAGTGTCAGATTCATGAGATTAGTTAAATGCTATTTCCCTGTAGTTTGGGGATAAAAAACAGGTCATCTAAAGGTTGTGAATATTGTTATACAGCTTGATAACTCAGTAATGAATTTCTAAACTTACAAGTTTACTCATGCGAGGCTATGCATATCACAGAAGTGCCTTGCAGAACCGGGGGACTAAGAGGAGACTTTGTTCTATCTTGAGAGAATAAAGTTTAAAAATACATTTTGAACATTAAAACATATTGACATCTTACATATGTTGGGAAAACAAAACTAAGGAAGAACTTAATGAATAAAAATTAGAAATGTTCAGTAATACTCATGATATTCACACCAGTTCTAGATAAATGTATTGAACCTTGGAGCACTAGGAAAGGTAAAGAAATACAGAACATATCTGTGCACACTCCTGTACTTTCTGCCACCAGGAGCCACATTCTTATTTATTTGGGGACCAATCCAGAACTCTTCACTGTAGACCACAAATTGCTTTACATACTTTCATGTGGATTTTAATTAGATTGCCAGATTTGCCTTACAGCTTGATGCAAATCATACCCCATAATATCTGAGCAACAGAGACTTTTTAAAAAGTACACATTCCTTTTAAAGAATTGATCATTTGCCTCTGAAATTGTCTGCTTCATCTGTGTAAATTAGGTGGCTGCATAAAATTATGAAAAACACACTATGGAACATTATATTTAAAATGTTTTGAGAAAATAGTCCTTCAGGAGTAAGTACATTAGCTCAAGCTATCAAACTTTAATGTATAGAAATTGGATATATTATTAAAATACAATTTTATGTTTGAGATCTACTGGCTGCACGTTTTTACTTCAGAACTTTGTCTTTTTTTAGGAAAAGGTGAGACAATGTCCCAAATCTACCATGACTTTATGTCTACAGCATTGAAAAATAAATTCCATCATGTTTGTCTATAACTTATAAAAGCACACATGTTAAGAAGGTACACATGCATTTTCACAGGATTAACACAGAATCTCAAAGATACTTTCAGTCTCGTTTATAAACCTCTGAAAATTATTTATACATTTACTACTGAATATCCATATTTAAAGACCCATGAGAGATCATGTTATTTTGATGATTTAGTATGACCACAGACCATGTCTACTACATACTACTTTGCATTAGAAAAAGTTTATATTTAATTTATTTTTTTAAATATGTTGCTTTCATTCAAAACAGCAATACTCAAAAAAGTTCTTGCCATAAGTTAATATTGTTATAGTACCAGAAAAGAAAGATTTGTAAAATATTTAAGGATAATTAAAAGCAGTAATTTCAAATATATCAGTGAGGTACGCATTTACAGCTCACTACACCATGCAAATGAAAATTCACTGGTTCAAATGCATTTAAATAAATAACAACATGGGTGTTAAAAATCTTCCAGGCTACTGAAAGACTTGAGGAAAAATAAAATTATTGTTTCTAGATAATTCCAGAGCTTGGTAATGAAAATACTTATGTTCAAAGCAGAGAATATTGTATTTCTTTTCCCTAAAATGTGAATAGTCAAAAACTATATATTTTATGTTTTTTTCCCCAAAGCACAGTGTACCATCAGTTCACTTGTTCAAAGTCTGTGTTTCAGTTTTTTGGATCAAAGGTCTTCCTTTCAAGTAGGGCATCAGATCAGTAAGAAAGGCATTTGCTGCCTTTGGTATAAAAGAGTTGGGGGTCAGGGCTTATCTCCAGGGAAAAGACCAGAAAATAACTTGTGACAATAGAGGGGGTTGGCCTCTTTTCCTATTGTTTTCTTCTTCTTCTTTCCCTTTCCTTTTCTTTTCTCAAGATAATCACAGTACTGGAAGGAAAACAGAATAAGCCAAATACCTAGTAGATGCTGCACAAACTGGTAGTCATTTTATTTACACACTCTCTCATATGGGTTCAACATGTACCATAAATGACAGTGTAGCAATGTTTAATGAAAAAAACAAATTTTAAAATGCCTAATGTGCTTTCTTTCTCATGAAAAGCTTTTGTTTTACATATGTCTGTTATTGTTCTGAATTACATCATATAATTTAACAGAAGTAAGTTGTTCTCTCTTGTATTTATCATTTCTTAGAAGAAAAAAGTATATATCTTGAATGTTTTCTTTTAAATATATTCCTTGAGGAATAATTTCTTATTATGATGTGTTTAAACATGAATCAAACATATTACTGAAGGAGATGTTGAAATCTTGGCGTCTGCTCACCAGTTCCAGACACCATACACTGACACCTTGACTCTACTTGTTCTGGATTTTGTGCTGTTCCCACTCCTTGATGCTGGAGACAGCTGTGTAGACAGTTCTCTTTGTTTCTTCAGAAGCAGAGAGCTACGGGATCTGCATCTCACTCATTCTCACTCATTCTTGCAGTTCCTGCTCCTGCAACATCTAACCTGGAATGCGTTTTGACTGAAACTTCATATTCGTTCATGGTTGATGATATATGTGGCAAATTCTTTATTTCTGGTGAGGGTCAAGATAAATACAGAACTACAACAAAATCTCAAAAGAAGTTTCTGACTGTTTCCATTAGCACATTTTTAAGGTTCTGAAACTGTTCTCAAGATAGATAGAGAATGATGCTAATACTAAATAGTTCACTTTTTCTCTTTTGAGGGAATTGATTAATGATAAATACCAAGAACTTTTTTTGAAATAAAGACAATGTATTGATGGAAAATGTACTGAACTTTTCTATTCATGGCCTAGATCCAAATGAATTATAGTACCTTTGGTATTGATTTCCTTTTGTGCTGAGTATAGTTTTTGAGAAGTTAAATATAACATGACTTATACCTGAAAGTATGCCTGAGCATGAGCTGCATTTTGAGACTGCATGGTATAACTTTCCACTCATTTCTTCTACTTTATGTTACATTGTTTGGGGAAAAAAGAACCATGTAAATTAAATACCATACTTTCGAAATAAGGAACATCTTTCTAAATTGTAAATTTTGGATATGAAGATGGAATATAATTGCAGATTGCTTGTGAAATAAATTTGAAATTGATTTGCTTTGGGTGATTAAGCTTCATATCCTAATGTGTTCTTAGGACCTGTGTCTTCAAGGATTGGAGAGACCTCTTCTGCCAATATGCTTTCCACTTAGACTTAAATTCATTCTACATACTGGTTCTAGGAAGATCTCTGAGAACCACACAAAGATAAGAACATGTAATTCACCTTTTAGCACATGCCTTTCCATCATTTGTAGAACTTACTAAACTTTTAAATTTAAAAATCCTGAGTTAATGGCCAGGTGATTCCCTCTACACTAAAATACCTGCTGTTGCTAAAAGGAGATTTTCTGACAATATTGCAGATCTTCAGTGTAGCTCTTTGGAGCATCTGTTTAAAATCTTCCATTGTGTCTCATAGTGATGACATTCATGGATTTTTCTATCAGTTCATTTTAGAATCATTACCCTGAACAGTGCAAACAGTTAATCTTCCATTCAGAAAGATTCAAAATCTTGCAAAAATCTACCAGTAATGGGAGTTGAAACATCTTCATTCCTTCACATATCTCTAGAAAATGGGGAAATTTAATTTTTCTAACTCTAGTTAGAAACAACAACAAATAACGATAACAAATGCATCTCAATTTTGTTGAAGCCACAAGGCTCTGTCAACAACATTAACATCATTCAGATCAAATTCCTTGGCTGAATGAGTAGTTTTCATGTCTGGTTTACATGGGCTTAATTATAGGTATGGTGGAATTGGGGTCAAATACATGATACAGATTCAAATCTGGTTTCCATTACCAACTCTTCTAGAATATGTTTTTATGTTTAACTATTACTGGAACTTTGTTAGTGAGTGTTTGCATAACCTTTGCCTTGTGAACATCAAGTTTCAATTCCCTGACATACTTCTATGCTTGTCATTTAGACTTAAAGTTGCATGCAGCGCCATGCAGGTCCTTATCACATCTCTAAGGCAGCTTGCCTGCAATACCAGCTTCCACACAGATGCTGCACTTATTCAAGAGGCCTTTTAGATCTTCTTAATTAGAGCAAAAATCTCTGGTATTTAGCTTCAAGGTTTGCAAGTATCGGCACCTTGTAATTAGCAACACAATTAAATATGACCTTGTGACCAGTAATATACATTCTATCATTTTCTTCAATCTATATTTAATTTAAAATGGCATTTAGCTAAATGCTAATTATAGGATACAGTAGTTGGTAGTTTAGAACCAGAATTCATACCTTTACAAATGTATTATTTTCTTTGTTGAGAACCCTTACTATTTTCATAAGAACTGCATTTTTAAAGTTAATATTGTTCATCTATAGAACACAATTAAATAACCCTTATTGCAATTGCAACCTGTTTTGCTTAATATGGCTCCTAAAATCATATCCACTTTGCAGGAGAATATCTGAAATATAAGTATAAAAACTTTAAGCATAAGCAAATAAAGTTGCTACTTGTTAACTTTGAAAGGTATAAAGAAAACTTAGTGATAGAGTTAGAACATTTTCCTTTTTGAAGGATTTTAAAATATTTTTAAAATGTTTTGAAAATAAAGTGTTAATTTTACTACTTGTTTTTTTAATTTTTTTATTTTAAAGAGGAAAAAAACAAAGAGGACAGATGTAAGCAGATCAAAACAGAACAATGAAAGCAACACAGCACTTCACAACAAGACAATTGGATATTAACAGAAGCTATCATAATGTCTCTTTCTTTGAAACAGTTGAGCTTAGCTTTACACACAATAATGTCAAACATAACAAAATAGAGTAAAACCACTCAAGAGAAGGAAAGTATTGCAAGGCATTCTGAACCAAATAACCAAAGATGAACAATGGCTGCTATATTATCTCATTTTCCATAAAAATTTTATTTATACTATCATACATATTAAAATCCAATAAGGCACAATGTGATAGAACCAATGGTAATAGAAAAACAAAAGCATGGTAGGACTTCTTAGCAAGATATTAAATCAACAATGGCTGCCATATTATCTTGCCTTCAAAGTAACTATTCATATGATCACATATATTAAGATCAAACAAAATAGAAAAAAAACATTCCAAACAATGAATGAAAACATAAGAGTTCAAAGCAGTATAATGATGAACCATGATTACCATAAAATCTTATGTACTCTTACCATTTCTTACACTAGGGAGACTATACAGTATTTATAGATTTGAGTTTGATTTATTTCACTTATGACTATAGATTCAAGTTGCATCCATTTATTTATAAATATCTCAATGTGATCATTCTTTATAGCTGAGTAGTAATCCATTATATAAAAGTACCACAATTTTTTTACCCATTCCTTGGTTGGTGGGCACTTAGGTTGTTTCCAAGATCTGGCTATTACAAATTGTGCTGCTGTAAACATGGGTGCGCATATATCACTGTGGTAAGAGGTTTTCAATTCTTCTGGGAATATGCCTAAGAGTAGAATAGCTGGGTCAAATGGGACTTCCAATCCCAGCTTTTTGAGGAATCTCCAGATTGACCTCCACAGTGGTTGCACCAGTCTACACTCCCACCAGTAGTGCAGAAGAGTTCCTTTTTCCCCACAGCCTCTCCAGCATTTGTTGTTAGTAGTTTTATTGATCCTGGCCATTCTTTCCGGAGTGAGATGAAATCTCAGTGTGGTTTTGATTTGAATTTCTCTAATGATCAATTATGATGAACATTTTTTTCATGTATTTTTTTGCCATCTATATTTCTTCATCTGAGAACTGTGTGTTCATTTCGGATGCCCATTTTTGGATTGGGTCTTTGAATTTCGGGGGTCTAATTTTTTTTAATTCTTTATAAGTTCTAGACAGAAGTCTTTTGTCTGAGGGACAGTTCACTAAGATTTTTTCCCACTTTGTGGGTTTTCTTTTTACTCTGCTGGAGATTTCTTTCAACATGCAGAAACTCTTTAATGAGACGTGATCCCAGTTAGTGATTCTGGGAAGTATTTCCCATGCAGTTTGGTTCTTGTTCATGAATTCTCCACCTACCCCTATGTCTTCAATATTTTTACCTACTTTGTCTTGCAACAGATTTAGTGCTTCTGCTTTAATATTTAGATTTTTGATCCATTTAGATTTTAGTTTAGTAAACTGTGATAGGCATGGGTCTAATTTTAGTTTTTGGCATATGGATAGCCAGTTTCTCCAGCACCATTTATTAAAGAGACTATTGTTTTCCAGTGAACGTGTTTGGCCCCTTTATCAAAGATAAGGTGGTTGAGTGTGTTTTCAGTTGTATCTTCTAGCCTATTCCATTGATCATCAGGTCTGTTTTTATTCCAATACCATGTTGATTTTATTATGGTAGCTTTGTAGTATAACTTCAAGTCAGGGATTGTGATGCCTCTTGCCTTGGCTTTGCTGCTTAGAATTGCCTTTGCTATTCTAGGTCTCTTCTGGTTGCAGATGAATTTAAGGAGTGATTTCTCTAGACCTATGAGGTATGTTAGTGGTATTTTCATTGGGATTGCATTGAATCTGTATAACAATTTTGGGAGAATGGCCATTTTTACAATATTTATTCTTCCTATCCATGAACAAGGGATGTCTTTCCATTTTCTAAGGTCCTCTTTGATTTCTTTTTTCATGGTATTATAATTTTCCCTATAAAACTATTTTCCATCTTTTATTAGATTAATTCCTAAGTATTTCATTTTTTTGGATGCTAGTATGAAGGGTGTGGCTTCTCTTATTTCTCTCTCAGTGATTTTGTTGTTAGTGTAAAGTACGCTATTGATTTTTGAGTATTGAATTTGTATCCAGCTACATTGGTGAATTTAATTATTATATCTAGGAGTCTGTCAATGGAGGTTTGGGGGTCTTTTATGTAGAGTATCATGTCATCTGCAAATAATGATAATTTAACTTCTTCTTTTCCTATCTTTACTCCTTTTATTTCTCTCTCTTGTCTAATTACTCTGGCTAGTATTTCCAGTACTATGTTGAATAGGAGTGTTGATAAGAGACATCCTTGTCTTATGCCAGATTTCAAGGTAAAGGCTTTCATTTTTTGGCCATTTAATACGACACTGGCTGTTGGTTTATCATAGATGGCCTTTATCATATTGAGGTAAAGACCATTTAACCCAATTTTCTGTAAGGTTCTTATCATGAATGGGTGTTGGAAATACAACTTACCAGAATCTATGGGATGCAATGAAAGTGGTCCTCAGAGGAAAACTTATTGCACTGAGTTCCCACAGAACAAACACAAATAAGCAACCTGGTACTACACCTCAAACATCTAGAAAAAGAAGAGCAATCCAATCACAAAGCCAAAGGAGGGTGGAAATGATAAAGATCAGAGCATAAGTTAATGCAATAGAGACTAAGAAAACAATTCAAAGAATCAATGAATCAAAGAGTTGGTTCTTTGAAAGAATAAATAAAATTGACAAGCCCCTAGCCAACCTAATTTTAAAAAGGAAAGAAAAGACTCAAATTCATGCAATACAGAATGAAAAAGGTGAAATCACTACCGACCCTGTGGAAATACAGAAAATCATTAACAACTATTTTGAAAACCTCTACTCTCATAGATTCTATAACACAGAAGAAATGGACAGATTCTTAGAAACATATGAACAACAAAGCTGGATCAAGAAGATCTAAACTGCTGAATAACCCAATCTCTATTAATGAAATTGAAAATGTAATCAAGTCCCTACCAACAAAGAAGAGCCCAGGCCCAGACGGATTCAGTGTGGAATTCTACAAGAAATACAAAGAAGACTTAATGCCGACACTCTTCAAACTCGTCAATGAAATTGAAAGAGAAGCAATTCTCCCTAAGTCATTCCTGGAAGCAAAATCACTCTAGTACCAAAACCTGAGAAAGACCAACTAAAAAAGAGAACTACAGGCTCTGTAATGAACATAGATGCAACAATCCTAAATAAAATATTGGCAAACAGGATGTAGCAAATCATCAAGTAGATTATACACCATGACCAAGTGGGATTCATCCCAGGCATGCAGGGATGGTTCAACATATGTAAATCAATAAATGTAATCCACCATATCAATAGAGCCAAAAGCAAGAGTGACATGATCATTTCTATAGATGCAGAAAAATTTAATACTTGTTAAAGAAGCATTAAGATGATTGCCCTTGCTGCATATATAGGTAATTACTGTATTACATGTCCTAGAAAATATTGTGGCAACATGGAAACTTAGAGAAATAGGGCTCTTTTTATTCAAGTTGTCCCTTTGTACATGGCAAGAGCATACTATTTTTGTAAAAAATAATCATTTCTCTTTTTCATACTTGAAGATGTGCTTTATATGTGTGTATGCAATTGTACATAAATATACATGCATTAATCTCTTTAATAGGAATTTAAATGATTTTTTTCCTGCAAGACTGTAGGACTATATGAACTACAAGGGCTCAAAGAAGTAAAAGAGAGTCACTGTCTCCTTTGTTCTGAAGTCCTACAGGGAAATTTCTCATAGTACTAAGTATAACCAGCTAGAGAAAGACAGGCTCTTTCTAATCCAAAATATCCAAGGAGACCTTTAATTAACTGACTTAAAAACTAAGACCAATCTTTTGCATATTGAGGACTGTTTGTATATTATTTACGTCTACATTAGTACTATCTTTATTTTGGCAAATAAGTTGAAACTCAGTAGCCAAGACTTCAACTCTTCATACCAATATTTCAGCACTTTTTGCCCTTGTTTGTATATTTTTTCTCTGAGGATATGGAAACATTTTTTCCCTTCCAGATCATTCATTTTATTAATTGCTCTTGGGGAGGTAATATACTTGGAGATAGAAGCTTGAAAATAGCAGTTAAAGACAAACTGTATTCATGACATAAAAATCTATAGTTTATAGGAAGATGGCAAAAAATTAATTATGGAATCAAAAGTTTCTCACACTACTATGTATTTATCAAAAATTATTAGGGTTACAATACTTGTGAAATATTTCTGGAAAAAATTGATATTAAAATCATAGTACATGTCACTTTTTATAGCAAAATTATTATGGATTAAAAACTGGTGGTCAACTTAACAGCAGCTGATTTAAATCAGCATGGTGCTGAGTATATATGTCCCACCTGAGCAATTTTGTCAGCATAAACAGAGATGTGAAGAAGAGCTAGGTGTTGTGGGTTCTCCTAAGTGTTGCTGTTTGGTTCTTTGGTTCTCCTGGAGCAGCTTGTCATGGCTGGCTTCCCCAATAGGAATTCAACTATTCTCATCAGAAGAGCTCAGGACCTTGTCATTGAGAGTGGCTGTGGTTCACTTTGGGGGAGTTCTGGTCCTTATACCGAGCATTGCTTCCTAGCTCTGGAGGGGAAGATGTGTGCTATTTAGTTTCCAGGAGAGGTTGTTATGTTGGCTTCCTGAGATGTACTTAACTGTTCTCATCATCAGAGAAGCTTGGGACCTCATTGTCGCTAAGGATCACTGTGGTATTTTTCAGGGCAGCCCTAGTCCTTATTTTGAGTGTTCTTGGTTCCTGTATAGAATCCTCAACCTACTGACTCTGACCCTTCACCCTGCTGGCATAGTCTTTCTAGCTTCCACCACTGACCTTTGAGCCTTCCCAGCGCAGATCTATAAAACAGACTTGCATGAGTCGTTGTGGGCTCTAGACCTCCACTTGGGATGTGGGAGGAATCATCATGGATTCTAGATGTTCAGCTGGACTCATGTAGGACACTGCTGTGGGATCCTGGCCTTGGCTGAATTTTCTAGGTCTCTAGTGTTGTTGACAGGTTTCCTGCACTTTCTTGTATTTAACTCTGGGTGCCATCATAAAATAATATTATAAATCCTGTTTCCTGTATGTAATTGTTCTCCTTGCAATCCCTGACTACAGCAGATGTTCATTTATTTGAACATTTTTTATGGATTTTTGTTTCTACCTGGGCCTAAGAATCCTTTCCTTTCTCACCTGTCACTGACATTCTAAGTGAAGACAGCCTTTCATTCTTTCTTTTCTCCTTTTTTGGTTAAGAAAAGGAAGATCACTTTCATTTTGTTCAGAAACAGTATTTCCAGATGTTCAAATATTTGAACCCTGTGTATTAATCACCTTTTTGTCCATGGTACTCAATATGTGATACCTGCAACTTAAAGGAAGAGAGCTTATAGTTTCAAAGGACTCAGCCGATGGTTGGCAGGTTCCCAGGCAGAAATATCAAGGCAAAATGGTTTGAGGGAACAGAGGTAATCACTTTATGATTTCAATTTTGTTAGTATTTTTCAAACATTCTCAAAATTAAATTATGTAGTCTCTAAAATATCTAAAAATTCTCTTCTGATGAACAGAGAAGGGAACATTACCAGATGGGAACAAGCCAGATGTAGTAATGAAGGTGATACCTCCATGACCCAGACAGGCACATTTACAGTGAGTTTTAGGAATCCCTTGTACAGCTCTCAAACCAAAGAAGATGGCAATCCAACTTGTGTCACATTGTCATATGAGGAAGTAACAAGAGAAAGATGACAGAGAAGATTAATTATTCTTATTAATTTATAAATAAGTTCTGTTTAGGCACATATTTTATTTAATATGGGCTCCTATTTTTAAAATTAAGATGACTTAAATATTTATGAAATTCTGCAGGACATTTAACTATAACTCTCAGCTGTTTATCACTTGGTTCATAATGAAATAAAATAACAACTAAAGAAATTAATTACTGGCCTAAAAGAAACAATTAGATACATCATTAAAGATTAACTGCTTATATTTTTTATGACATGATTAAGGTATGTTTCCTCAGGCTTGTAGGAACAAAAGAAGGACTCTTAGTTCTTAGCCATATGAAATAATCAAATGTACTGAAAGTTTAAAAAATAAAGCTATTAGATTAAGAAAGCACACAGCCTCCATACACAAAAAGGTTACTTGAAGCTCTGAGTGAAAATAATGAATAATTAGCAGAAAATAATTTGTTACAAACTTTTAGAGATAATTTACTTGGTAATACTTCATAATTTTTTGTGATTGTTTTGTTGTTAAGTCCATTTCATTTTGAATGAATTTAGTTTTTTTGTTTTGTTTTTGGAATTGGTACAGAACTTCACAGCAGGTTACTGGGATAACAGTAATAGGTACCATAGTATATCTCATTTTCTTCACGATATTTGTTCTTTCAATCAGGTATAACAAAATCAAAGGAAATACAGAACATTATAGAACTTATCAAAGCAATACTGAACAGAGCAATACCATTAATCAGAACAAAGCAAAACAGTGATAAAAATATTTGCCTTCAAAGAGATGGTAGAAGGAAATCTCCCTTATTTGCTCTATTGCATGTAGTCAACCTCACAAGAGATGCTCAGATCTCTGGCTCCCACTTGATAATGGGGGGGGGGTGTATGAAACTCAGCCTGTACACCAGTAGGCTCACAGCTATTTTCCAGGGTGGTGAGCTGGTTGCTTGGTTTCCCAGGGCCCTAAGTTCCAACGTGGCACGGATCTCAGGAGACGCTGATGGTTCTCACCCTGGGGCAGCTGCAGCTTGACGGACCACAGCCACTTACCGGGGCAGCAAGCTGGCTGCTTGGTTTCTGAGCCCCCTAAGTTCCAACATAGTGTGGATCTCAGGAGACAATGGTTCTCCTGAATTTAGTTTTATAACAACATAATCACATAATTGATATGCTACTGTACTGATAAATGTCATCTAATATTTAATTTTTCTGTGACAAGTATTTTGTTAAAAATTAAATTTTCTGATATTTATGTCAATATTTGATGTCTACATTATTTTAATTTGCTAAAAATTATTGAAAATTTCATTTTGAAAGGAATCTCAATTTATATCTTAGTTAAGATATAACTCTCAATATGCTAGCTCAATTGGACAATGTATGATTTTTGAATTTTACCTTTATAATAAGCAAAGAAAAAAATTCTTGTTATTTCTGTAACTATGTTAATACAATAAAGTGGTTTTCATTTTGTTAATATTTTTCAAACATTTACAAAATTATATTATATTCTCTAAAATAACTAGAAATTGTTTTTGAACAATTATGCACTTCCATTCTATAAACAGGATATAATATAAAATAGTGTTTTTCTGTTGTTACTGCTTTCCTGCTACTGTAACAAATTAACATAATTTTAGTATACTAGCACAAATTTATGCCAGCTTTCTGGAAGTCAGAAACCTAAAATGAGTCATCACTTGGGTCCTAGTCCCTCTGGACACTCTCGAAGAGGACCCATTTCATTGCTTGTTTGCACTTCTAGTGTACAGGCTGCCTGTCTTTCTTGACTAAAAGGCTGACATCATTACCTCTCCTGTTTCCTTCATCATATCTTCTTCAATGCTCCTATTGACTTCTTTCCCTTATAGGCATAGCTGTGTTTACCTTGGGTCCATCCTAAGTCCAGTACAAATTCCCTGTACAAGATTCTTGATGTAATCATGTCTGGAAAGTAGATTTGTCCTGTATAGTAACATGGTTAATAATTTGAAGGATTAGGACAAAGGCATTTTTTGGAGATCATTAGTTTGCCTTCTACTGTTATCTGGTACTCTGTGAATACTTAAAATTGACAAAGCACATCCAGTCTATTCCTAAATTGTTTTTCAAAAGATCAACTAAAAAATCTTTAAAAGGAATCTAACATGCAGAGCATTTTTATACTCAGTACATATGAATAACATGTTTGTTTTCAGCACTTAACTGATATGGTTAATTCATCTGTGTCTGGCACTTAACAGACATGTATGGAAAGAAAATAATAGTTACTCTGCCATCTGAGATAACTACTTGAGGTATTATGGATGTTGTCTCATTTTTTAAATTATGCAATTTCTCCAAAACTCTGTAATTTCTTACCTTCTCACTGTTTATGATGTACACAACTGTCAAATCCTTGAGCATCTGGTGGGCAAATTGTAGCCATTTAAGTGTTATCTGGATGAGCTTATTTTTACTTATCATTAAATTAGTTTGTCTTACTAAAATGATATTAAAGATGCATCAAATTCAAACATGAATAATCCACTCCCCCTTTACAGTTCAAATTAGTAGATATAAATGCTCTTATTATTTCCTAATATTTATTGACTATGAATTCATTTCATACACACACACACACACACCAATGGCAACGTTAATGAGAAGTCCTTTCAGGGCAAAGTAATAGGAAGAAAAGCTTTATTTTCTGGCAGTTCTTGAGACATAGTTGTATGCCCTTATATTACTCTTTCTGCCCTAATTCCTAAAGACCTCTTTAGAATAGTATGCACCATTTAAAAGAGTTTTAGGCATACATATCATACATCCCTTTTGAACACTTAGGATACTAGAGAAATTTGAAAATCATCTTTTATCTCAAAAATGAAACATTGCTGCATTCCCAGAAGACTAGGGGTCTGTCCCATGGTCTCCTACTTTGAGTTCAGATCAGTCATTGAACGTAGCCTGAACTCTTGTGATTTTTCATATGAAGACTCTTCATTCCCTTATGTATAATCACCCCTAATTCTCTTTTAAGGAATAATAACCTTTGTTTTTTTAGCTCACTCCTGTCTACAGGATATTTCAGATTTAGGATTAAATGTGATGCTCACTGGTTTTTCAGTTGAGAAGTTACTACTTATCCCAGGACAAGATTCTTCAACATTAAAGTGATAGTTGGGGATATCTTAATACAAACGATCAAGGGAATAAAATAAAACTGCAAATATAAAGTGATTCTCAACTTGGGCTAATCCTCTCCCCATGGGCATGTCTGGGAATATTTTAAGTGTCACAATTTGGGGTGGGTGATATCGGAGTCTAGCAGGTAGAAGATAAGAGCAGTGTTGAAGGGAACAATGAAAAAGACAGCCCGTCTTAAAGAAGACGGTATATGTTCCTTTTTAATCCCTGTTCTAATAACTTTAAACCAGGGGTAAACATTTATAGAGAAAAACAAAACTCTTTTTTATCTTATGTAGAAGTAGAAAGTATTTTAGAAGAACAGAACATATATAACTAAATATTTTTAAATTTACTTTTGCTAGGACATGTTTGCCATCCATTCATGATGGAGAGATGGAACATATACATAACACATTTTAAATTTTTTACCTCCCCTCTCCCCATCCCTTCCTATGTTCTTTGAAACTCTGATGCCTATGCTCATCCAAACAGGCCATAAAGGGACTTGTCATTGATTAGCTATTAAATTATAGTTTAAAAACTAGTTCATAGCAATTTAATATATTTTTAAATGAATATGTATTGACTTTCTGATCTTTCTGATCATTTCACAATGCTTTTATACATAATGCATATTAAACTGGAATGTTTGATTCTAGAATAAACACTTTATTAATTGACTATAAATTAATAAAGTATGTAAATGAGACATTTTTCAAAAGCAAGTGAAATTTCTTACTAGTTTACACTATAATATTTTTGTTACAACTTTTTGCAGAGTCTGAGTATATAATATCCTGTAGGAGAGAGATAAACAAAGAAGAGAATGATGCATTTACATAGCGCTTATGAATAAGCCCAGAACTAAGGTTTTAGTTGGAGTTGGTGATACTGTTGTTTTTCAGTTAGAGCAGTAAAAGTATTAGGTAAGGAAAAGATATTTTTGCAATATCTATTATACATTTTGGGTCTTATTACTTTTGCAGTTTTTATTATTTTTTACACTAGAGAGACAATGTGATATCTACTAATGTGATTCTTGTTTATTTCACTTATGAGGATAGTCTCCAGTTGCCTCCATTTACTTATAAAGGCCTCAGGATTATCCAAGGATATAACTTTATGTATAAGTGTGTAAAATAGATGACCATGTTGCTAAATTTTTGCTGGACCATTGAACAGAATGGTTTGCACTGTCAATGTTCAGTGTCTATCCACTTTTTATGCTTTGGTTTTGTAACTTTCTAAGATGACAATATGTAATGTATCAACTGTATTAATGTTAATTCTTTTTGTTGAATTCTGTATTATTCTACCCTTCTTTTCTATTTTGTTTTTTTTCTTTCTTTAAATAAATTTTTTTTAAAAACATAAGTGAAATAAATCAGACTCATATTGGAAAAAAAAAGAAGAAAAGAAAAAGATGTTTATGGAAAAACCAAAGGTTGTAGTCAAGTATGCAATCAAAGAAGTTCAAAATTTAAAAAAGAAAAAACAAGATTAAATTAGTAGAATATAAAGTAGACCAAAGGCACAAAAACATTAAGGTAGAATTTAGAAGTTGGATTTTATCCCTCACTACTAGCCTAATCTGGACATGTTTACTCCAAACACAGAGTAACATATTGCTTGACCTTCAGGTAAGACCCTTACTCTTTGAAACACTGAATTTTGTAGATGAAAATCATTCGGCTCAACTGAATATGCACTTCAAGACTTTAGTCTTCAAGACTAAAAGTTATGTAAGAGGTTGATATTAGAAAACATGGAAAAGGTGGAAGTTATTTGAATTCCAGAGATGCAAAGGTGAGCTGCAGAGCACATTAGTAGCTTAAATAACTAGTTTGTATTCATTTATTCATCTTGAGTGGAGACCAACATTTCCTCTAGGCTATGATCTGCCTTTGAAAAGGACAGAATAAGCTCACTAATCTGATAGGGCATCCTTCAACAAACATCGCTGCATTGGGAGAATATTAATAATCAAATAAAAACAGTATCACTATTTTTTAGACATATGGATAATTCTGTTAGGCAAGGAATGCTCTATTAAATTACAGAATTTATTAGTGCTTTCCTGATCATTGCTAGAAATAATTCTTACTTATAACACTTTGGGGAAAATATATCTGTGTAATTCTCCTTTAAGGATTGACAATGTAAATTTTTCAAAGAATGAAGTATTTCTCTAAAAATATTTTTCATTTCAATTTTAGTTCTAGGTGAAGAATACATGCTCAATTTGAGAAAATTTTAGTGAGTTTTTCTTTGCTTAAAGCTATTAATTAATTATATACAGATAATTAGTCATGCATTACATTTTACCTGTAGGGAAAACTGAATACTATGTTGAATAAGAAGCAAAACGAAACAAACTAAAAAGCTCTCTAATACCCAACTGGCACTTCATTAAATCTTTTCACAAGTACTTAGAATTTGTTGGATGAAACATTTGTTACAAATCATTGCTAATACAGCATCTTAACTTCAAAATGAGGAGGTACATTCCTGTTAATCAGGCTTAATGAACAATTTAAGAAGCAAAATACTTCGGCATTTCACATTGTTTCTTTTTTCTCCTTCATTCTTTCATGTTGGTAATTTTTAAAAAACTTTTTTAACTAAATGATTGCTGAGAATGGGATAATTTCTTACAACAATTTTGGTCACTCTGAGTTTCCTCTGTTTAGTTCTTGGAGGAAGGCGCCTTTGCAATACAGACTTTTCGTGGTGCTTTAAATAGTGAACTTTGACTGGCACAAGACTACTCTGAGTGTTGCCTAAATTGAATCTTGCTTCTTTTCCTTTATCTTTGCATGCCATATCCAATTCTTTGTTTGTCATGAACAAGAATCTAGAAACCCTTTCTGGACTCTATCGCCCATGGTGACGTCTTGGTGAGGCAACCAGAGCCCCAATACTTCTTAATTCACCTATCTAGGGTAAAACCCAACCTGCCTGAGACCTGTGAAAATGAAAAAGAGACTGTAAACCTCATACATCTGAGAAACGGTGAATAGTCTCAAGTTCCTTTCCAGAAAACACTGATCAACTTGAAGTACCCCAATTCACTACAAAGAAACATGAAAAACCAGATTTATAAGTTTTGGAGGAGGTCAAAAGTGAATCTTAAGATTTCTCCTGCACGGATGATAAAGATGATTCATTATGATAAAATAAATGCTTTCATAACAGAAGAATTGTGTGGGTATATGATAATGATGATGATGAGAAGGAAGACTTTGGCATCGACCGTGTGAACCAAAGTTCCTGTGACAGTGAACAGAGTGAGAACTGACTACTAGACACAGGGAATGCAGACCACCTTGACAAATGATGAAGAAAGAAACCGTACTTTGTATACTGAAGACCAGCCAATGAAAATTTTGATGCTTTTTTGTAAGCAATAAATATTTAAAATGTAAAAAAATAGTGAGCATTCCTTTCTTATTCCAAATCTCATTAGTAATGGGGGAGTGGCTAATAACTGCTCAAATGTAGTAAAGATTTTTATTCTATTCAAAATGTCCAGTTTTCCAAAGGATAAAGAAAAAATAAATGAGAAAAACTCTTTTAATCTCAAAAAATCCCCAAACTTCCAAAATTCTTATTACTGAATTATGCATATTTGTATAGTACTTTTATTATATGTTTGTCTCTAAAAGTAGTGCTCCATTCTTTATAGAATACATGAAAGAATCCATGTAACATATATATATAGAGACAGAATGTATGAAATTTAATTGATTTTATTTTATCCATTTGGTTTCTACATTGACACTGGAAGAACAATAGTTTTCAACAGTATTTTGTGCTTTGTTTCTGTTTCTTCATTTTTAAACTTATATCCATATTGCAATGATCTTCCTAGTTGCTATGGCATAGATTTAAGATATCTCTCAACTCTGAAGTGTTCAGAAGTGGGGCTTTTGGAAGATGACCAGATCATTAGGGTTACACATCAGTGGGTTAATCACTGGTAATTGTGCTGTGAGAGGATGTGCCCTGTTTGGAAAACTCTGTCTCCTCTTTCTCTGCTTCCTAGCTGCCAGTGATGTGAACAGCTCTCCTCAGGCATGCAGTGGAAGAGTGACTAACATGATAGCTGTACAAAGCAAAGGAACACTTTAGAGGAACAGAGTTAACATCTTTAAGTTTTGAGATAGTTTTCCTAATGAATTTTGCAGAATTTTGGCACAGAGTTACTTCACTTAACACAAGGAATTCATCAAACTCCAGAGGAGTTCCAGCTCTCTGGTTTGCCAGGAGCATCTTATATGCTTTGACTGAATTGACCTTGCAGAGTATCTATGTGAAGACAAAAAGGTCCCAGTGATGTAGCTGAACCAATGCCTGAGTTCTCAAAAGAATCTTATGAAAGAAAGTTGCTGTATTTTTCTTCCTCATTTCAGCCTCAGAACATACCACCTATTGAATAAAGAGTTTGTTGACATTTTGTCCTAACCCTGGAAATATCAAAGGGCCAGTTACCTTTTATCTCCTTTTCAGTTAAGACAGGTTTTGTTGGTAGGAGCAAAGGATTTAGCTCAGTGGCATAAGCACCTGCCTTATAAGCATGAGGTTGTGAGTTTGATCCCCAGTACCAAAGATAAGTTTGTTTCCACCTCAAAAACCATGTTTATTCATATTTTAAGATATTAAAAGCAATAAGTTACTGCAAAAGAATTTTAGCTTTTGTATATCTAAATAATGCTCATTTTCTTTTAAAAATAATTGGTTTTATAGTTAAATCTTAATATGTAGAAAACAAAATTCTTGGATTTTTAAATAATATGTATAACTTTTAAATTTTAGGTGTGGTAGCCTGAGCATATCATGAACATGATATGTAAAGAATAATTTGTCTATGGCTTGAGTTGTGCAAAAACACAAAGATGTTTCACTTAATGAGTGCTTGGAGAAAGAAATTTTAAACATATTAAATGAGAATAACAGTTTTAGTTTATATACATGCTGCCAAAGCAAGCACAATGATGGCCTAAATTTGGATAGGTCTGATATTCAGAATGAGAATCTGAAATTATCTTCAACTTCATAAGGCAGAAATAAATCTCAAAATTATGAGTCTCTTTGAAACATGAAATTGTGGTGTCTATAAAATCAGTTAAGACCAAATGGTTTTTTTGTCAGAATTTTCCAAATAAATTTATTGTTATATTATATAATTTACTTCAATTATATTTTTCAAGAGATTCTGCTTTTTTCATAACCATTGGCTGTCAGTGATAAATCAAAATCAAAACTATATAAAATAGTTTATGCACACCAGAAACTGAAGATTAGCTTAGTATTTTTTAAAGCACAACAGTGAGGAAACATAAACATGTTTAAATACCTTAAATAACATTTTAATTTAATTGACACATGGAAAGAAAATCTAAATATATTTTAGTTATTTCTCAGATTACAATAACTCTTAACAGAATATTCAGTCACATCCAAATTAGCAAGATCCAATGACCACTTTTCATTCAAATTAATCTCTACTATCAAATCTACTAAATAGTTCTCTGTTTGACAGTATTTATTTACCTTTGCCTTTTCCTTATCTCAAATTGTATCTTATCCAAATCACTACCACCAGATTTATTTTTTCTGGTTTCTATATATACTACTGTCTTCACAGAGTAAGGTTATGTTTAATAATACCAGTTATCATGTAGCACTGCATTTGATCTTCAAATAATCTGTAAAAAATTACACTTACTATTAAATCTGTTTTGCTAATGAATAAATTGAGGGACAGAAAACTGAAAACCAAAAGTTAAAGAAACCTACACAATGTCTGATATACAATATGTTCCTTGTTAGTGTTGATTAAAGAATGAATAAAATATCAGTTATGTCTTTAATATCAATTAAAGACCACAATAAATATATTATTTAAGAACAACAATAAGAAAAATTCAATGGCCAAAAATAGTACCTAGTTAATATAAATATTTATTAAATATGTTCATTAAGAAACTGCTACATCTTACCCTTGTTCTGTTGCTTCTATAAAAGGTATTCATTATTCCTGAAATTTAAGTTTTCACTGCTCACTTTCAGAATACAATTCTTAACCTTTCAAAATTCTTTGGTGACTATTGTCCCTAATTAGAAAACACACAATGAGAATTATACATCTTTTTGTCTCTTTTGAATAGATAGATGCACAGGTCCATGATACTTTTAGTAACTTGATCCTGCAGAAAATGAGAATTATTTCAGGAAAGTAATTTGTTTTCCTATCTTAAACTTTTTCACTTGAGAAATGAAGAAAGATTTGGGAGAGAAACACTTGCATAACACTTCAAAAGAGCTTTGTGGATAGAGAAAAATGAAATAATGATTTCTAAAGTACTAGCAGATTTGAAGATAAAAGTTACTGTGAGAAGCAAGGATGATAAGAATTTTAGGCAAAAAGCCTATTTAATAGCCATTTACAAGAGAGGTTTAATTCTAAGAAGTGCTTGAAGTGCTTCAATTTAGCTCTTAAAGTCTAAGTGACTACTTTAGGACTGTTAAAAATGCAACTTTAGTAGAAAACAAACAAGTCATAAATATGTCACCTTTGCTAGAAATCAATTCCATGTCCTAAATTTAATGTGTAGTAAGAGTCGTTCTTCTGTAAGGGAATAAACCACAAACAGTGCCAAATAAAGCAAAGCGAAGCATGTTTCATAACAACAGAGAGTGCGGTTATGGAATCATAAAAATAAAACCATGAAACATTCCATTTCTTAAATATTTCAATATTGCTTTTTATTCCTACAACAGGAGTAGGAAACATCTTTTTCTATATTAAATATTAGAAAAAAGAATTAATAATAATATAGATGTTCAAAATTACTATCTTTCATTTTTATCATGTCAGTAAAATATTGCATGACCCAAATTTTAGCTCTGCATGGTACTGAATTATTTTTTAACAGCTAACATAAATTTTCTAAAATCTCTTTTGGAAATTAGTTTTTTAGTCAGAATGAAGATGTAATTACAAACCGTAATCTTTTTCTCAAAGAGAAGTCTTCTTTTAATTCTCCTCAATTAAGATCCAAGTAAATAATCCTTATTCTTATTTTCATTTCAGTTCAGTAGCTACAACTGTTCTCCGGGAAAAAAAGCAACATTCTTGCTTTTAAATATAATTTCCCTTTGTTGTAAAATAATTAAATGCTCATAAGTCTCAAGTGGCATGGAATGTTCACATGTAGCTTTCACACAAGTTATGGTACCTTCCACAGAAAAGTATATTGCCAAAATCAGAAAATTAATATTAGTGCTATAATATTAACTCAGTTTGAGGTAAAGGCAAATTTTTGAGATATTAAAGCTCTAAAGCAACAAGGATATATATATATATATATATATATATATATATATATATATGTGTGTGTGTGTGTGTGTGTGTGTGTGTGTGTATGTCTTGCCTTTGCCTGCTAATTAGTTAAATTTATATATATGCATACTAAATGTAAGCATATATACATATGTATGGTTTTTCATTTCATGACATGAAGATGAATGGAAGACTAGGTAATTCAGTACTTTAGTTCACATAAAGGAAGATTTGTGCTAATAGTTTTTAGACAATACAACATGCATGTATCTTGTACTATGAGTAACTACTTTAAAGAGAACAATACAGAATTTATTAATTATTGTTACTCTTCTAGTTTCTAGCTTTGAATTTTTGCTTTTAAAATACAAAAAAATGGTACATGTTCCAAGCATGTTTGCATTTCCTGTGGGGAAGTTTGTTCATGTACAGAACACATATTACTCCACTTTTTCTTCCCTTTCCCTTACCTCCGTATCTCCCCTCTCCATCTACCTCATAATCTTCTTTCTTTGTATGTTTGACAGGCACTGTGTTTACTTGCCTTGTGTGGAACTGATAAATGCATGCAACACATTTTAATTCCTTATTTTATTCCCTTTCCCTCCCTTCCTTCCATCTATTGATCCTCTTTTTAGAGAAAAATCTACTTCCCTTCTTCCTATTTTCTATCTTTTCAAATATTTTATTTTAATGTAATAAAGGTAGATCTTAATAAATAAAAAAATTCTTACTTTTATGAAAAATATATTTTGCTCATTATTTACACTTTGAGTTTCTTATACAAGAGATATCATGCCATATTAAAGCTTGTATGTCTTATTTATTTTACTGAATATTAGGGTCACATGGTTTACCCTACAAATGACTCAAATTTATCTTTCTTTATGGCAAAGTAGTATTCTATCAATGTCTCGGCATATGTGCATATGTTGTTTTTTTGCCACAGCTAGCACTGCCACAGTTACTGGTTTGAGAAACTCTACCTCAAGAATAATGCCAACCTAGCCTCATAGTAAACAGACAAATCACTGGGCTTTGTATTTTATATTACTGATGAATACATTAAACATTTTTCTTCTTTGCTGAAAACATATCCTATTACTATTTCTTTATTTGTCTCACTTCTTGCAGTAGATTAAAAACTGAAAATGTACATTGACCATTTATTGAATCACTTTTCAGTTCTTCTAAATGCATAACCAGTTATACATATGGTGAGTTCTAAAAATGTCAGTTGAAAAAGTCTCTTTTTAGCATTTTATGCAAAAGGGAAAACAATGAAAAGCAATGTCTGTTCATGAACCCATTTCAGGAAACATCAAAAAATGGAAATTTCAGGAACAATTCACACTTATTTAGAAAATATTTCCTTTAGTATTGGTTGCTTAGTAAAATAAAAGAAATTCAAAAACAAGAGAAATTATATTGGAGTGTTCTGAAAAAAATTGAACCTAAATCTTAAGACAAAGTTGCTAAAAAGTACAAAAACAAACACAAAATAAAAACTCTTAAATGTACTTCCAAGAGATCCTGATTTTATGTAAGAAATCCAACTACTGTAATGTCAGTTGAAAGGGTCCCATTTAGATAGGTGCTTTGGTTAATGTTCTTACCTAGGCCCAGCCTTCTACTTATATCCTCAAGGCATCAACTAAATGAAGAATGTTGCATGAGTTCACCCTCTAGAAAGTCCATGTATGAGGTGAAATACTCACAATGTTATCTACACCAAGTACCAGGAAGAATTCCTTAGCCCAGGCCCAACCTCCTTCTTACACAATTGTGAGAATAAAATGTCTGTTTTTTTAACCCACACACTTTGAGAAACAGTGAAAATCCATTTTAGCGTGAGGTAAGAAATGGTTGAACTCTTACAACAATAAAAATCATTTTAATAAAAGAATTTCATGATTATGTTTTTTAAAGATTGGAATATGTATAAATTAGTATATACATTTTTTCAGAATATAAGATGTATATGAAATCAGAAATCTTAGTTGTAAGATTTAATGTTCACTCTGCTAAAGAAAAACAGAAAAAATAATAGTGAAACATAAACCAAAAAGTAAAACCTATGCATTGAACTTAGATGGAGAAAACAGGAGAAATGTTCGTAAAAATGGACAAATAGACATCATGAAAAGATATTCAGCTTTTGACTTAAGCAATTAATGTATGTTGTTACTGAACAGAATGAGTCTGATGACTCATATTATATACCCATGCACACATCTATGGTTTTTCAGTACACATTTCCCCACTAATTACCCATGATTTTACACACAGGGAACCAGAAGTCAACTGATCCATTGTGTGTTTGGAGGATGTTTAAGTACTGAGTATGCAAACAAAATTTTTGCTTTTTCCTGGGACATTATTATCTGATAGAAATATTAAATGTTCTCAAATGTAGCCCCTTTTGTCATTTCCTTTAGAATCTTATTTCTTCATTTTGATGAAGTCACCACTGCATGTGGCCATTTCTTCTTGTATGACAGAGCATTTAAATTCACCTATCAGTTGTCTCACATGATGAAAATTCATTTTTTTCTTGAAAGCATGTATATCTTACTGTCATAATAACCATAAATATTTAATCATTTTTATTCGACAGTAGATCATAAGTGAGTCATTTGAATCTAAATGTAGCAATCTGAAATGACAACAAATAGCATTTGTTTGCAGAGATGACAGAGAACCACAAAAGTTATGTGACTTTTGAAAATTCAAACACTTATAATACTGGATCTGGATGTCATATTCTAATTTTAATTTATTTTTCCTATTTTAAATTATAAAATATATGTAAAAGCACAGAAAATCACATGAAAACACATATACATATATCAATTGCTAGAGTTTTTAATAATACTAAAACTATTTGATATTTGTTTCAGATTTCTTGCTTTAAGAAGAAAGAAAAGAGACAGAATACTGATTTTTTTCCAGGTCAATATTCTTTTCTCAGTACCTCTATATCTGTCTCATGGTTTAAAGCTATCACTGATTTTATCCTTGCAAGAGGTTAAAGTTTATATGTCAAAAAATTATCCATTAGCACATTTGACTCCTTCCAGACACTTTGAGGAAATTCAAGTTAGGGTATATATTATTGTCTATATTTTATAGATGAGCAGATCATAAAAATATCTAAGGGCATGGCTGATTTCAAAATGATTGAGAAAGAAATTCAGGAAGTTGGCAGCTACAAACTTCCAATCAGCATAGCTCAAAAAGGCATAATTACATATCGGGAAAACAAAATAAAGAATATCATGTTTTGAATGCAGTTAGACTATCAAATTACTTAAAAGAATTTAAACCTGTCAAAATCTAGCCATCATCAGACTTTTAACTTTACCTAGAAAATCTTAATAATCCTTTCAGATTCTCGAAAAGTAGTAATAGATTCTCTATCTTTAGTTATCATTTTATTCATTTCCAAATGCTTCTGTATCATATCTTTCATAATTATCCTTATCAACTTATGAGGTTTGAATTTGTTAACATTTCTCTTACCAATGAGAAAATGACATTCTTGAAAAGTCACATATTAAATAGTGGCTTGGACCATAGTACCCAGTGTTTACTCCACATTAGAATCATCCAAGTAACTTCTAGAAATCCTTACAGCTGGGGTCACATTATGTACCCAAACAGTGGGAAGCTCTAAGAATTGTCTCAGGTGATTTCAATTCTGGAAAGAATGAAACTCTCTAGGTCTAGTAATGACTATGCAACAGTTATTCAGGCTTCTTGTCTAGTTAGTGCTTTTTGTTCAGCACTGTGAAAATGCTCTAAAAGAGGACCATGCTGTTCTTCATTGAGGCAATAACTCACAGCATTTTAAAAATTACTTTACAATAATTTGCCCTTAACTTTGATTATTGTTAAATGTATGGTTAGAAATGTGTCCTTAAATAACAGTCACTGTTATGATTTGCATTTGGATATCCCCCCAAAACCTCATGAGATCATGGAAAATGGGCTTTTCAGAGGTAGCAGAATCTACAGTTTTCATTTTCTGGGGTTGGGGGTATGACTACTACACCTATGCTGGGGTGAGTAGTGAATATACAATATAAGGGTGGAGAAGAAGCTTGTTCATTTCCTTGCATCCATAAATGGTTGCCCCTCTTCCATGTCACCCTGCCTTGGAGTCAGCTAATTATGAGCTGAAACCTCTACAAACTGTTTTAGCTAAGTAAACCTTTCCTTCCTTAATTTTGAGCATCAAATATTTTGTTTCAACAATAAGAAATGTAACCAAGACAGAATTTGATACCAGAGAAGTGGAAGCATTGGTGTAACTATTCATGACCATGTGGTTCAAGAGCTTTTGAGAATGGCTTGTGGAAAGAGTTTGGAAAGGTTCAGAGATGTTACCTAAAAGAGGCTGTTTTATCTGGGAGATTTTGGTCAGAGCTCAGAAGACCAGTACTCCAATAAAAGCCAGGGTCAGATGGTTTCTAATGGTAGAAGGGCTGCATTAGCTTTTTGGACTCCAGATGATGTATGCTATGGATTGGCAAGAAAGTGTGTCTGCATATTGCTTGGGTCCAGAGACTTTGTCTGAGACTGAGATTATAGGAAGTGTACCAACTAATCTTGTAGAAGAAATTTCAAAGCAGATGAATGTTGAGGTAATGGCATGGCTGCTGTTGGGGGCTTTTAGCCAGATTTATGTTGAGAACACATCAGGATGATTTAAAGCTTTGTGATTTTGGCCAGAAAGGAAGCTCTGTAAAGCCATGGACTATAAAGATGAAGTAGAGGGGACTGATTGCTAAGAAGGATCTATAGAATAAAAAAGTTGTCCTGAGGGGCCTCACAGGAAGTTGCAGAACTCCACATTTTTCAGATTCAAAATTGTAAAAGTGAAAAGCTTCACACTGAGAAAAGTCATAGGCACCATACTGCAGAATGACAGCAGCCTAGAGAATCTGTTCCTCAGAACTGGATTTATAGTGCTCAGCAATCTATGCCCTTGAACCCTACAGACAAGAGAGAAAGAAGGCTAGCTACTGCTCCATCTCACAGCAGATCTTGGTGTCATCCACATGGCACAGGTTTTAGACACATGAAGAATGCAAGACTTGTGGACTTAAGAAGGCTTTCATTTGATTTCAGAAGGGCTGGGAAGCCAGGCAGTGTGTCCCTGAGAGGGCAGTGAGTGAAGATATGATGGTGAAGCCAAAAGTGCAACAGAGACTCCAGAAATTTGGAGAAGTCAGGAACATGGATTGTCTGAGGTAACCTTCAAGGAGAGAGCAGAGTGGGCCCAAGAGAGAAACCGTGGGAGTTAACCATGGGAGTTACCAAAAGTGCTGTAGAGGTGGAATTACCCAAGCTCCTTGGAGCTCACAACTTGCCACAGATTGCCTTGGATGCCACACATAGAACTATAGGAGTTAGTGTTTGCCCTGCTAGACTTTGGACTTGCTTTGGTCCTATTGCTTTTATCTCTGTTTGTAACTTTTGGAATGTAAACGTTTATTTTGTGCCACTGAATGTTAAAGTGTTTAACTTTTCATTTGTAGAGCAGCTTGCACCTAAGAGTTTGTCTTACAACTTGGAAGAGACTTGGGACTTGAACTTTTCTGCAATGTTCAAACTGTTAGGGCTTTGGAAACTCTTGGAAATAGACTGAGTTTTGCATAAAAGAATGTGCGTGAGTCTTTAGGGATCCAGGGGCAGAATGTTATGTTTTGTGTTTGAATGTCACTCAGACTCATGATGTCATGAGGGCAAGCTTTTCAAAGGCTGAATCTACAGTTCGTGTTTAGATCATTGTCTAGTGCAGAAATTAGGGGCATAGGTGTTGCACCCTGCTCTACAGCAGTAGTCTACATATAATCTGAGGGAGGAAAAGAGGTTTGCTCCTCCCCTTTTGCTCTTGCTTTTGCTGTCTCCTGCTGCCATGAACGGTTGCCTTCTGTCATGTCATTCTACTTTGGACCAGAAGATTATGAACTGAAACCTCTAAAAACTGTGAGCTAAATAGACCTTTCCTTTCTTAATTTTAGGTATCAGGAATTTTGTCTCAACAATGAGAAAAGCAACCAAGAAAGTCACTTTAACACTTTTTGATCCACCATCAGGTTTCAGTTGAAGTATCAAGGTAGCCATCCAAGGTTTTGGCCTTGAATGACCTTCATTCTACACTCAGTTCACCTTACCCATAACTGATTGGTTTATTCTTGTCACTACAATGAACAGATTTTTTTCTTATTAATAGGAGTTTTAAATCAAATGGGGGAACTTAGAACTCCTTCTATACTTTGAAGATGGAAACAGTAATTTGTGAAGCAATGTAATAGACCTTATTTACCTACAAGCCATATATACTAATTTGTTCTAGATCACTTCAAGAGCCTATAGTATTTTTAGCTATTGGGATGTATTCTGGGGCATAACAATGTAACCCCTAGGACTCAACTTTTGATTGCTGGTAAACCACAGGTAACAATTCTCTTGGATCATAAATGGTGGTTGGGAATCATGCAATCTGGGTGCCATATGCAAGACATATACCACCATCAAAAATTACATACACCATTAAATAATTATGCACACTAGATACTTTCCAACTGACTTTTAGAAATGTGAATACTCTATCTTTCCTTAATCCAAAAGCAATTAGGGTTTAAAATATCTAGACTCCTTCATCTCCTTGGAGAACATGAGTCCAAAAAGTTAATATCACTAAATTTCAATGTTTATATTACCTACTACTATTCATGGTGTCCAAGAGTAATCACAGAAGTGATAAATCTATTATGTATGTTTGTGCCTCTTAAGATGCTTTTTAGATTCTCAGTGGCTTGATATGAAGGTCAAGGTTGGTATCATGGAGATAATTGTTTGACTAACAGTATTTGCAATGTAATTGCTCCATTTTGCCATTTGATATCTTTCAGCTATAAAAGACAATGCAGCTATAGCATATTTAACATTTTCTCTTAGTGCAAATATCCATGTTAAAATCACTACATCTCACTGAACTTTTTACTTATACATGGAAGAAGTCAATCTAATCTCTATGCAAGTAATAATCAATTTACTACTTGGATTAACTACAACATTATTTAAAAAGGCTTTAAACATTCTAATAATGTAAATAAAAGGATCCTCTTGAATTTGTCAGAGTAAATCTTAGGCATTTTAATCAGTGTAACATTTTTAATAGTCAAATAACCATTTTAGTAGGAGAAATTTTTAGCTGGCATTATTAAAAATATATAATGAAACTTTTCTAATATCTTTAGAAAAGTCCTCTTCTTCAAGACTAGTATGCAGATAGATAATTGCCTAAGAATAAAAATTTTTAAGAAGAAACCAAGGCTTTCTGTGTGGTTATTGAAAGCCAAATCCTTTTCTATGATCACTCTTTGCAATATGATCCTCAAATGATCCAAATTGAGGAAACTTTACAACCTTAAAAGAGCTTTCATGTCTCTTTTTCATTCTTTCCATAGTTTTGGGTAAATGATAAGAAATATTAAGCAATTATATAAATCTATGAAATTAATATTATAATCTTAACTAGCTAGTCTATAAACTGAACATTTCATTGGATTGTTAGAATATATATTATCTCTTGCTAAATTCCTTAATGTGACAGAAAAAGCATCACTTTTTATATCATAAACCCAATAAACTGTAGAACAATGAGACAGAGTAGCATTAAACAAAGATATTTTACACAGTCTTTGAAAACTATCAAATCTATAGGGAAATAAAGTGAGAAGAAACAAATATCTAAGACAAATAACACAGATTTTTAGAAGATGAAATGGTGTGGGTAAGTTTAACAATCAGAATCAGTGGATGAAAGAACTGGGAAAATTAGGAAATTCATTAGGAATGAGAGGTAAAGTAGGAGAAACTATGTCATTTGACATACACAGGAAGCTGGGCAAGTGGAAAATTGCAGGAACACTCATTCAAAACAGTAAGTGGGGTACAGTCAACTCAGGTTATAATACAAGGTACACAACCAGGAACAGAGATGCTGGGCTAGTGCTTAGATAAAAGCTAATTCCTGAAAGGGTGTTATTACTCACACAGGAGTTAACTCCTGTATTTCAGTTACCAATTTAGACTTAAGTAAGCATGTAGAAACATAAATAAGAATCTTTAAATAAAAATAGAAGCCTACAACCTCAACAATAGAAGAATATCAACATCAAACAGAGAAGTCATGTATGGAGATAAAAGTACTAATGCCCAAGGAAACAAAGAGAGTTACAAAAACTTTGAAATATAATGTGTGTTATACAGCTTTAGAGATATAACAAAATATTTCTCATTATAGCAAACACAAAATTAAATCATTAATTTTCAAAACTTCAAGACAGAAGTAATAGCAGAACAATCTGAAGAAAAAATTACTCAACTTCATTGATTTACTGTAAGAATTTTCTTAGCATGTCAGGTAAGCAGTGAGAGAAAGCATTACATGAGCAATATTTAAGTTCATGAAAATCAGAAGGTGATATCTTAGATTGTTCTATTTTTGAAAGGAAAATAGAATGGGGAATGGAGTGAATTAAAAGAACTCAAAATACATAATCCGCATACTTCACCTCTTGCTTTTAGTCCATTCAAAATTTTATCTTATTACTTCTTTGTCATAATTTTAAAAGTTCATATAATGTTAATTCTTTTTTTTCCTAATTCTTTAAGAGTCATGTGATATGTTATAATGAACACATTGGTAAATTTGAGATTTAATAAAATTTCAGCACTATCATCTGCTTTCAGTTGACATTATACTCCTTGTCTCAGTGTACTCAGTTGTGGAAGAATTTTCTCTAGGCACTGCAAAAAGTTTCATTATTTTTCCCCAAATGTCATCAAAAATTTAACACTCCAGGTGAGTAAAATTATAATAGAAAAGTAATCAATGTGCTGAGCACTAATGCACTGTATGCAAAAACGTTCCATGTTACTTAAGGAGTGAAAATTTTCAACATTTTAACATATTTTTCTCTTTCCACATCATGAAATATTAATATCCACATTATATTAACAAATTTGATTTTGTCCATGTTAAGCAAATCTTTGTGACTATTAAATCTGTTGTAAATATATGTGCATAATAAGCATTGGATATGTTTTCCCAATGGCCAGGATAATTTGCTGTGCTTTTTTTTCCTACTGAAATTATGTATAATATTTCATGAACTCTATAGCAAATACTTCATATGGCAAAGACAACCCATTCTACATTGTGTTGTTAAAGACAAGAAATGCTATCTGAAGTATGTTCACTAACGTTTACAGCACAATCAAGGTTTATTAAAACTATACCACAGAGCAACGTTGTTTAAAATTTATGAACTGTAAAACTGCTATTAAGGTCACTTGAGATGCAAAAGTTTAATTTCAAATATCATGTTAGGGTACAGAATTGCTATGCTCAGTGCTTGTTAAAATTAATGGTTTAAGGATATTTGTCTCAGTTTGTGAAGTTTATGAACTTCAACAAAAATAGTTTCACATTACCCAAAATTTTACATAGTTTTGATTTCTTTAAATTTTACTCACTAATCCATAACTTATTTCACGTGAAAAACAGCAAAGAAAACATATAATTTGATCTCACTTTAAAATTTCACTATTGTTTTAAAGAGCATACTAGATATCCTTATTTGCCCAACTTTCAATATTTACTACTTCATTTTATTGTCAATTCATTTCTCTCTCTGGCTCTGTCTGTCTCTGTTTCTCTATGTCACTGTCTCTCTGTCTCTCTCTGTTTCTCTCTCTCTGTTTCTGTCTCTCTCTGTTTCTCTCTCTGTTTCTCTCTCTTTCTCTCTCTCTTTCTTTCTTTTCAGTGCCCAAGACTGAATATGCCTTCACACTGAGCTACAACCCCACTCCTTTTTAGTTTCAGACAGGGTCTTTCTAAGTTGCTAAACTGCCCAGATTGGACTCCAAATTAGCTTCTAACTTAGCTTTCTGGAGTGCTGTGATTATATATGTGTTCCACGGTGTTAGGCTAAGTCCTGTGGATAGGTTTTCAAAAAGTACAAAGAAAGCAAACAAGACACTAAATGTTGGTAACAGAAGTATTTGCTTGCAGAAAGCCTTTTTAAAAATGCAGTTAGTATTTACCTTTTATGTATCTAAGCAATGTGTATTTAACTGCTTATTTTATACATTAGGAAGTTGAGACTTTAATTCTCATCTTTTTAATTTCTCAGAGTTGGTAAATAAAGGACCTGAATACTGAATCTATGTCTGCCTGCTTCCAACATTACATTTTCATGAATGACTATCTGTTATTTCACATTACAATGCACAATCAGTGCCTAAATTATTGATTATCTCTTTGTGTACAATGGATTTTAATAGATATTTGTTATTTAAGTCATCTCTTAACATGGCTTGATAGGGTTAGAACAAATGGGAGGAACAATTGTGGAGAAAAGGAGGGTATGCAAGTCAAATATTGCTGTCTGTCATGATCATGTGTCCCTGAAAGTTCAATAGGAATATATATATATATATATATATATATGCATAACAAATTGTGGCAAAATGAAACCATAAGTTGTACAAAATATAACGCTATAAAGTAAAAAATATCCTGGGAAATGAACTGGTATCAGTAAGTTTTTGTATCCTTAGAACAAATGTCTTTTTAAAGAAAATTTAAAACGTTTTGCTTATTTTAATTTTTTGGAACAATAATCTAGATTTTCTTAATATTTCTTATGTACTTGAAACTTTAACAAGGAGCTTCTGTAAAAACTTGCTTTCATAAAAGAAGAAAACGGAAGAAAAAGCTTACGAGAAAGTAACAGGCAACAACAACAACAAAAGTTTGTTTTTCAGTAGAACTGAAGAAAAATAGTTTAGACAGAAAAATAGTTTTGTCCTTTGTAGATGAAAACGATAGATTTTTCTTGAAAAGGAGATACTGACAATGACTCAAGCTTTCTCTTCTGGTGAACCCCTGCCATATTCAGCTTGGGTTGGGCAAATTAATAAATGCACAGTAAACTGCCTAAGCTGAAAAAAAGATTTAAAAAGTGGACAGATAAAAAATGTTTTAAAATGAAAATATGAATGATTTTTATTAAAAACATAGTATCTAAGAGGTATAATATCTGATATGTGGTACAAAAACAAAGAAGAGAAAAAACACTATGGAGAAAGTATCAAAGACATTCCACAATTAAATTTTTCTAAGAACTGTAACTCTCCACTTTGAAAGGGTACTGAGTGCCCAGAACAAAAACAGTATTGCCTTGTGAACAAACCAGGAGATTTTGAAATATTTGTGATAAACTGAAGATCCTACAAGCTTGCAGAGTTTGGATGAGTGGAAGATATATAGAAAAGAATGGCCTACAGAAGAGTGCTAGGGGTCTTTTTTTTTTAATGGCACCAGGGATGAAACTCATAACTTCACACTTGCCATACAGGCACTTATACTACTGAGCTAAATCCCAGTCCTAACACCAGAGTTCATAACAGCATATTTGTATTATAGAAAGTGGTGAGGCCCAGCCTTAAGTTGCAACACTTCAGAACAATTATTAAGGCAAGTAGACTACAAGAAAGAAAAAAATTCAGTGAAGAAACATAGTTAAGATTAGAATATATCAGGCTAATGTGTGCATGTAGGAGAGAGACCTCTAGGAAACACATCTACATGGATATTTGTGTTAGAAAATAAAAACATGGAGGCTAGACTGATGATGACACGTTTAATGACACTATCACTAAGCATATGAAAAGTTAAGCTTGTCAAGTGTTAAAACTTGTATTTTATTTGACTTAAAAAATTTAAATGATGATCTATAAAAGTAATTGACATTTTCTGGTTGTATCAGTGTAAATTGACTCTTTCTTAAACCAAAAAATTTAATCTAGCAATATTGACGTGTGGAAAAGTAACAGAGTAACATTAAACAGACAAAAGTTCTCAAAAAGAAGTCAATCAATTTTATTTGATTGGATAATTAGTATCATGAGCATATGATTTAGAAATATTGATCTTCCTAATATTGATTATTTTAAAATATTTAAAGTTTTAAAAAATGTTACAGATTTCATAAACCACTGATCAGAATGATAAATGGTTTTCCAATAAGGAGTCAATTGATTAATTTTCTCATTTATGGAAAAATCAACATATTTTCCTTTTCTTCTTGAATCACTACTCAGTGAAGAAGGTGAAATTTTTCTTGATATAATTTGTTTGAAATTTTTTTAGATGCACGGGTTTATGTTTTGCCAAAATACTTCTCTCCTTCATGTAGCTCTTGGTTATCGAGGACTTAAAAATGAAGTCCCACTGAAGTCTAATTTCATCCCAATTACTCATCTTTACTGACAGTAAACAAGGAAACTATCATTTACTCACTGATAAAGACTAACAGATTTTTTTCCTAAGTGTTTGGGCAATGGGTATAACTGTGAATGATTTTACTTAATTTTGATGATTTAGACATGAACTATAGTTACTGGGTTAAGCAAAGTATAATTTAGTAATATCTGAAAATGTATTTTGAGATAAGAATAAGCCTTCTATTTAAGATACCAAACCATGAAGCAAATTGTTCCAAAATTGTCATTTGACATACTTCAATGATAATTTTTCCTAATTTGAAAGATGGGAATTTTAAGAAATGTAATTTTATAATTACAAAGCCAAGGGTAAATTATGCTGAAATAATTTTGTTCTTGGTGCTCATGTAATTTAGTTTTCAGTTTCTACTATAACAAAGAGTGGCAAGGAAAATTTACATTTTTTGCTAAATTATTTTCTATCAAAGTTTTAAAATAATGTATTCAGCAATAGAAGATGATGCTTTAATTGGTCTTTGTTTATTTTTGAAGCTAAGTTTTAATAAAAAACTGTGTCAACCTTACTTTGAATTTATATATTTTAGTTTTATTGGGATATATTTCTTTGATCCCTCAAAGCAGGAAAAATCTCTTTGGGGAAGCTTTTCTCACTAATCTATAAAAGTTAAAGCCATATAGCCAAATGGTTATTTTGCTATGGGTCAGTATGTTGCTGGGAGAATAAAGCAGAAAGATCAAAAATTTCATTAACTTACTCTACATTTAAATTGTTTGCAATAAAGTATTGCCACTGCATTGCTATTTGTGTTGGTGGGAAATTTTGCCCTTAAAACTGGTGACTTACATTGACAATTAAAATAAGCTGTAAGTCAAACACTTATAAGAAATACTAACATAACTTTATCAGTGTCTGCTAGTGACTTGCAACAATTTTGAAATTGCATATTTAATGAATAGGTATCATTCTTATAGAATGATAGCTGTTATGTGCTATCTATCCCACATCACTGAGTTAATAACATTTTTTAGTTTTTATCTTAGAGAACAAAATAAGACTTAAGAGCAGAGAAACAAATTTGGAGAGAAATAAATGAGGAGGGATGTCGTGCCCAACCCACTTGGGAGAAGAGGAGAGACACCTCACTTGCTCCCTCCATTGCTGGCAGGAGCCTTGTGCTCCATGCACAGGAATGAATAGCAGTGGTCAAACCAATTATGCACCATGGTTCTCCTCAGCATAAGGCAGCAGGTATGATGCCAAAAGACCAACTTTACTGAGGACAAGACAACACCCTGGAGGAAAGCTTCACTCCAGGGCAGAAATGTTACTGCACCATAGAGACCTGGTGACTTAATGGTGAGTACCAAGCAGAGATTTGAGATCTCCTCAGAAGCTTGAACTTAGGCAAGGAGCTCACTAGACCTGGACTCTATGGTGAGAGGCCAGGTTTAGTGGTGTAATCTTCAGAGATGGTGTTCTACCAGGAGTGATCTTGAGCTCTTGAATCTCTCCCTACATTCAGCAAAAACTTGTTGACTTACTACAGATTGACATCTAGGTTGCTGAAGTGTCTACATTAAATTTTGCTTTGGTTAAAGGTGGTCTGTGAGTGGTTCTTAGGGTTTGTCAGTATCCAGTTTATATATGATGCCACTGTTGTCACTGATTTTACTGCTATACACAAGATGACACAGTTGTTGCTGTCAATTGATTTTCTCTGTATACCAATATCTGAATTACCAGGAAGCCATAAATAATATTTTGGTCCATTTCAGAGGAACAGAGTTCTGGGCCACAGACCCAAAAGACAAAACAAACAAACAAACAAACAAAACAGAAACATGAGAAGAAAAGGCAACAAAATGCTGCCCCCAAATGCCTAATTCCCTCAAAGTCAACCCAAGGGTCAGTAAGAGAGAGAAATCATAAGCCACCCAGCAGTATTAATACCCAGGGTATTAACAGAAGTAGAATAAGGTGTTTATGAATTAATTCAAAGATGTAACTGAACAAATAATGACTAAGGAAACAATGATCAGCACACAAATAAAATTCTAGTGCAGTTAAAGTAAAAGATGTAAACCTTGAATGCCTAATGCAGAAGAGAATGAAGAGTCTTTAAAAAGTTCTAATCATAAATCCAAGAGATTAAACACACAGTTTCATGTATGGGCAGCAGAAGTGGCCAGGGCGGACAGAGTGTGAGATCTAGAAGGCTGAGCTGTGGTTAGTTCACAATTAATGCTAAGTGGCTTAAAAACAATAAAAGAGCATGAAAAGTGGATCCAATGATGGCTAGATGACTCAAAGACTAATATGAGAATAACTGGAATTAATGAATAATCAAGACCACACAAAGGACATAAAAAGATCTGTTTAGAGAAATAATACCAGAAAAATTCGCATAGGTGGAATAAGGATATAAAACACATAAGTAAGGAACATAGAACCTGGAATATCCATAGAACATTAAAAGAAAACATGCCACAGAATAATAAAAACACCAAAATTTCAATACAAGAGCAAAATCTTAAAAGCTGCTAAAGCAATGACTCATCTATAAAGAAAATCTATCAGAATTATAGCAGATTTCTTAACACACACCCAAAAAGCAAGCAGAGCTTGGATTAAAATGTTTTAACCTCTAAAAGAAAGCAACTTGCAATCAAGACTGATATATCCTGAAAAATTATCTTTTAGAATTTATGGAGAAATAAGATATTTTCATGATAATGAACATCAAAAGAAACTCTTGACTACTAAATCAACACTCCAAAAATTGTGAAAAATATTCTAAAAAGAGACAATGAATCTAGAAATGACAAAAGTTTCAATAGAATGAATGCATCATGTAGAGCTAGCAATTAAGTAAAAGAGAAAGCAAAAAGCAACAGGCAAATAATAAAATGACAGGGATAAGTCAGCAACTATCAATTATAATTATAAATGTGAAAGATCTCAATTCATCAACTAAAAGACAAGATTAGCAGAATTAAGAATAAAACCCAATGATATATTGTACACAAGAAACAGTTTTAACACAAAAATTCATAGACTAAGCATTAAAACAAATTCCATCCAATAGGAACCCAAAACCACACAGAAGTACTATCTTATTTTCAGAAAAAAAGTGAATCTTAAGATAAAGCTGATCAAAAGAGGCAAAAAGACATCATATATTAACAGAACTATTTAATAAGAATATAACAATTATAAACATATACTCACCAAATCATGGTATACTCATAAAACAAGCAGTTATGGACATAAAATATCAGATAAACATCAGTAAAATTATACAAAAGATCAGGTAAACATCAGTACTCAACTATCACAAATAGATCAAAATATCAACAAAGAAATATAAGAGTTGAAGTAAACATTTAAACAAATGGACTTAATCGATATACACAAAGTGTTCCACTCAGGAGCAACAGAATGTACATTATTTTGGCAGCACTCAGTACTTTCTCTAAAATCAATCACATTATATACAACAATGTATGTTTACATAAATGCAAAAGAAATGAGATTTTACCAAGAATGTTATCAGATCACAGTGCAATGAAACTATAACTCAATAGTAAAAGAAATCACAGAAACAGGCAAATATATGGAAATTAAATAGCAAACTCTAGAACAATCAATGGGGCACAGAAGAAATTTCCAAAGGTTAGGACAGTTCTTAGAATGAAATGAGACTGACAGTACAGCATACTGGAACGTGTGGGACACAGTGAAAGCAGTCCTACCAGGGAAACATGCAGCTGTGAGTGTCCACATTAGAAAACCAGATCGAGCCCAAATAACCTGGTGATGAACATCAAGGGCTTAGAAAACATGAAAAATTCAAATCCAGAGTTTGTACAAAGAAAAAGATTATAAAAATCTAAGTATAAATCAATGCATTAGATATGAAAAAAATTACAAGAATCAATGAATTGAAGAGCTGGTCCTTTGGAAAAAATAAATGAAATAGAGCAACCCTTGGCTGATCTTACCCAAAGAAGGGAAAGAAAAGACACAAATCAATGGAATTATAAATTAAAAAGGGGAAGTCACAATAGACAATCTTAAAATACTGAAAATCCTTGGCAAATTATTCACACCTGTATTCCGAAATATTGGGGACTTCAAAGGACTATGTATATATGAATTTCCAAAATGGAAAAAGGAGACTTAAACTTGTAAATAATTCAAAGACAGGCAATGAAATTGAAGAAGTAATAAATCCTATCAACCAGGAAAATCCAGGACCTGATGTTTTCAAATCTGGTATTTCTAAGACCTTCAGCATAGTTATAGTAGTAGTGTTCCTGAAACTGAGAAGGAAGGTGTACTCTCAAAATAATTCTTGGCAACTAGCATTACCTTGATCTCAAAAGCAAATATGGATCCAGTAAAAAAGTGAATTACAAGCTAATTCTTTAATAAATACACACACAAAGTCTTCAACAAGATACTGGCAAACAGAATGAAACAAATCATCAACAATGTTTATACCATATTCAAGTAGGCCTCATCTCATAGATGAAAGGATGGCTCCAGATACACAAATCAAGAAATGTTATTCACCACACAAAGAGAAGCAAGGATAAAACATGATCATCTCAAGAGATGAAGGAAAAACCTTTTACAAAATTCAACATCGATTCCTGATAAAAAAACAAAATCCAGAAGAAAATAGATATACAAGGATCTCTACTCAATCTAATAAAATCCATTTATGATCAAGCTACTGCAAATATCATCATAAATGGGGAAATGCTGAAAACTTTCCCTCTAAAATCAAGAACAAGAGAAAGATGGCCACTGTTACTACCACTGTAGTTCAACAAAGCCCTAGGAACATTAAACAGATTGATCAAGAAAGAGAAATAAATAAAAATGTTAACAGAAGACAAAGTATAATTATTTGCAGATGGCATGACACTCAACTTAAAAGATTCAAAAAATTTCACCAAAACATTTCTAGAATTAATAACCAAACTCAGCAATGTAGCAGGATGCAAAATAAACATAAAAATCAATAGGAACCCCACACAGTAATAGCGAAATCAATGAGGGTGAATTTAGGAAAACAAAACTATTTGCAATAGCAACAATGAAAATTAAATACCAAGAAATTAAATCAAGTAAAGACATGAAAGCAATGAAAATTGCATGATTTTGAGAAGGAAATATAGCATTCCTAGATAGGCAGAACCAAAATAATCAAAATAACCATGCTTCCATACTTGATGTTTAGATTTAATGATATTCCAATCAAAATACCAATCGTGTTTCTCATAAATCTATAGAAAATAATCCTCAATAAATGAATTCTGATAAATAAAAGGGGATGAGGGGGAAAAAGAAAACTGAAATATATTATGGAAGTGTACAAATCCCCTACAGTGAATGGAATCATTAAGTACTGCCAACTTGGAGTTTCTGCATAGAAAAGAAACAACCAAAAGAGTGAAAAGACATCTATTCCTCAGACAGTGGACTATCATCTAGAGTATATAAAAACCTAAAAGAAAAGACTTCTCAAAATAATAGATGCAATCAAAAAATAGGCATTGGAATTAATGGACACTTCTCACAAGAATACACATGGTCAAAATATATACATGAACAAAGTTTGACATTGCTGGCTATTAGTGAAATGCAAATGAAAACAATACTAAAAATTCATATTACTTCAAAAAAGAACGTCTGTCATCAAAAAGTTAAATAAGAACAAATGTTGGTAAAGATATGGGGAAAAAGCAACTCTTCTACCTTGTTGATGAGAATGTAAACTAACAGAAACACTATGAAAATTAGTGTGGCTATTTTTCAAAAAGTCTAAGAATAAAAATTCCATTTGACTATCTCCCTTCTAGATATCTTCCCAAAAGTGTTAAAGATATCATATTACAAGGATACATGCATACGCATATTTATAGCATTGCAATTTATAATAGTTACATCCCAGAAACAGCATATTATGTCCATAAATAGATGAATGGAAAGAAAAATATGATATTTATACATAGCAAAATTCTACTTTGACATAAAGATACACTCAAGGTATTCATAGGAAAATAGCTATAATTTGAAAACATAATTTTAAGTAAAATGAGTTAGGCACAAAATTTAAATGTCACGTGGTTTTTCTTAAGTGGAAAGTTTTAGAGAGAGACAGAAAAATGGAGAGAGAGAGAGACAAAGGGAGTGAGTTTGAAGGAGAGTATATGATAGATAAATATGAAATAGGGAGAACCCTAAATAATTTTCCAATTATCCATTTTGTTGTTTCAAAAAATATTTGATTAAATATGCTAATTTGTTTCATTTGTGCTACTGTGTCTCTTAGTTCCTTGAAAAGGAAATTTTGCACTTTTATTTGTTTCCTTTTTGTAAGAGAGGTCTTGTCTATGACTTATACTCTGAGTAACATTTTCTCCATTCTTTTAAGATTATAGGACATAGTTATTCTCCAATTAGTTTGGAGATTATGTGACACATTATTGCTATTCTCCAATTATTTTAACAAGCTTTATTATTTTCATGGAAGTAAAAAGAGTGCTTTTATATATTATTTATTAATATCTATGTACTTCTGTCACATTGAAATTTAAAAAAACTTAAAAAGTGAAAAACCTTAGTTGGATAGGAGACAAATGATATCTCAATATTTCTGTTTATACTTTATAACTTGCCTTTGAGATTTAGCATCTTTTTAAATTATACATTTGAATACTTTGTTCTATCAGGTTTTCCTTTTCTTATTGCTACATATTCTTGGTTAGACAAAACATTTCCTGATGAAAAAAAAAAGTCAGAAAGGATATCAGATTTGTTTGAAGTCTTTGGTTCTTTCCAGGTTCAAAGTCAGCCATAAAGCTCATAATTAAAATCACTCTGCTTGCTGATTTTTGCTTTCTTTAGTCTTTCTGTCAAGAAGATATAATATGAGTTAATTTCAGTGGTTACACAAGGAAGAAAATAGACAGAAATGTTTCACTGAGTGAATAAAATTTAAAAACTCCTATTGAAAGCCAGACTGTCTATTATTATCAATTTACACTGACAATTCAAAACAATACCAATGATAAACACATCTTGCCAAGACACCACTCCCAGTGCCAAACCCATATATAACCAAATAAAGACTGGGAAAATGAATCAGTGCTGTTCTGTTTGTAGTCAATTGAATACCAACTTCTTTTTCAAAGTATATAAATTATCACATTCCAGATGCTACTTAACATATATTTAATAAATCTTTATTAATTTACTACTATATTGTTCTCAATATTGCAGATGAAAATAAAAAACTAAGGCTCTTACACTCATGTTTCTTACATAACTCAATAAGACACTGAAAAAAGAAATATATATATTATATATTATATATATATATATATATATAATATTAAACATAGTATTAAAGCTTGGAAAAATAAAGAAAATAAGGTAAAGGAAATAAGAAATGCTTTGGTATGGATTTGATTTAGGAAGGTTAAATTTTACCAAAGACAGATCAGTAAAGATATGAGGATCACAGACAAAAGGAAATTTGTCAACAGACCTAAAAGAAATGAAAAATCATATGGATATCTGAAATCTGGGGAAAGACATTTTCAGCCGGAAGGAGGGGAAAGGGCATGAACACTGACATGGACATTCCAGATTTCTTTGAGGAAGAGTAAAGAAAAATATATGACTGGAGAGAAGCTAGCAAGAGTGGGGTAAACAAGACATGGGGTCAAGGATTTGGTAGCAGTACAATCAGTGAGGGTCTTGTAAACATGTCTAGTGCTGTTTGATTCTGATTGAAATCATAAGCTACTGAAGCCTTTTGAGGAGAAGAGTCATATGATGAGGTCATGTATTATAAAGACCAGTTTTATATACTTGAAAAATTTTATAAGAATTCTTATTAGTGTCTTGAGAGAGAATAAAATGTAAGATGTAAGGGCAAAAGGAAACCTTAGGAAATTATCACTTAGACTCTGCAGCACAATATGAGAGTTCTTAGACATATGTTATGATCAAGCACATGAAATGTGGCAAATATAAATTGAAATTGGTTGTATGTGTAAAATTCACATCATATTTTAAGCTTTTATAAGGAAAAAGGCAGAATATTTAAAAATTTAAAAGTGTGTACATGGTAAAATTATATTTTGTATATCCTGAGTTAAATAAAAAGTACTGTGAAAATAATGTGTGAGCTATCTCTCCTTCCTTTTTAATGTAGCTACCTGAAAATTGCACACTACATGCAGGGCTAGCACTACATTTCCATTAGCCAACTCTGGTCTACTGAGAAGTTAATAGATTCTGGAAATACATCTGACAGAATAGATTGAACATGGAATTTGAAGGCATGGAGACAAAGATGACTACAAGGTGTTTTGTCTACATGACTTGGCTTCTCAGTTGACATTTTAAAGTCAAGATAAAATTAAATAGACAGATTTGAGGAGAAAGATCCAAGTTAAAGTTTGGACCGTAACGTCCAAAACCACACGAATGCAAAATATGAAAAGGCAGAACCATTTTTAGGCTCACCTTTAGTTCCTTTAGAAATTTGCCAATTAAAGGAGGAAAGGTTGAGCCCTTCATCTTCATGAGTTGAAGGGACCATATTTATATGAAATAATTCTTTGTTCCCATTTTACAGCAGAGAAACTTCACAATCTCTTTCAGTCCCTTTAATTAATTTTGGCTGCTTCTGCTATGCTGTAGAGGTGGCATGTTAATTCATCAAATGTACATGTCATCCTGCTGTTCTGAACTAAAAATGACCCTCTCCATCTGGGGCTCACAGAATGAGGAACAGTGTAACAACAGTGCAGTGTTATATGTTTCAGAGTCTCGTGAGAGTCCTTATTTAAACTGTGCTATAAAATACAGCCCGAATTTTTCTCTTACTGGAACTCAAAGTTACTATCTTAGGACAGGTATGATTATTCACAGGAACAGCAAGGTATAGCAAGGGTGCTCTACAAGTGCCTGCTACCTAGATCTGAGAGGGCTAAGGAATATTGCCTCCTAAGGTTTAACAAAACCTCACACATAAGAGGCATGGCTTCAGGTTGGTGAGTTCACATATTGTAACTATGCTTCCAACTGAGTACTTTACCACCTGTAAGAACTGGCTGTTTCCATGAGGGGAAGTTTCCCCTTAGCCACAAGTGTTTGTCATGTTAAAATATGATATCATCATAATCTGAAGAAAAAAATATGTACAGTACCAACTGGTATATCTCCATTGTAATATTCCTAACCCACTCTCACTTTTTCTGTGGTAACCCAAGGAAATACACAGTGCATGGGGGACAAGCCAACCAGCTCACCAAACAACTGGATCACAAAGGATACACTGAACACATGAAACACTTTATTATGTTAGTTTGAAGGAGCTCTTCCTATTTCTTCATAGGAAGTTTCAACTTTGTGACAGTTAATCTTGATTGTGAATGCATCTGGGTGATGATTCTCCTAGAAAGTGGATGGATTATGAGGGTACTGACTTCATCAATCCTTTGATTTGGGGCTTGATCTATTAAGAGATGGGCATGGCTGAAGGAAAAATGTTATGGGAGGAGAATGACTTTGGGAACTATATCTGGTTACTAGCTGTCTTGGTTTTCTCTCATTGCTGGGATAAAATACCTGAAATCCCAAATTAAGGAAGGAAAGGTTTGTTTAGTTCACAGTTTGTGGAGGTTTCAGTCCATATTCAAGTGGCTCCAAGGCAGGGTAGCACATGGCAGAGAGACTGACATTCATGGTGGGAAGACAGTAAAGGCAACAAGAGCAAAAAGGGAAGAGTGTGCAGAGAAGGCTCTTTCTGTCCCCTTATACTATGTGTAGGCTATCCACTCTAGGCTGAGTGTAGCACTCACACTCATATAACCAGCTTTGGATCATGAATCAATCACAAATTCTAGAAGCCTGCTCCCATGACTGCATGAGGCTTTGGGGGGACATTCAGACACAAACTACAACACTAGCCTATTCCTCTCTGGCTTCCCACTGCTGACTGCTTCCTAGGTGCCGTGAGTTGACTGCTTTCCTCTTCCATGTCTTTCCAACATGATGTTTGTCTCTTGGATCTGAAATTCTGAGCCAAGATAAAGCTCTCCTTGAAGCTGCAGTTTGTCTGAGAGCCGAGAAAACTAACCAAGATAGTTATCAGCAGAGGTCAGCCTTCCTCATTGTTTTGTGCTCCAAATGCACATACGATAAACTGAACATTAGCTAGAAATGAATCTGTACAGAAAGCACGAGGCTGAGAATTTTGGGATATGTTCCCAAAGCCTCAAATAATAAATCCAAGAAACCTGTATATGTTCCATCCTTCCAAAAGGTAGTTACCTCTATTTGAATTTTAATATGTTACCTACATTTCCATTTTTGTTAAGAACAGCAAAAATTACCTGTGGCTATTAAGAATGAGTTATATCACAATACCTTAGTAAACAAAATATATAAGCTATATTTCCATTCACATGTCACAGACTTTAAATATAACAAAATGTGCTATAATTGAAGCTCTGATTTAGCTTTCTTGTCAACTCTGATTTAACAGTAAGAAAGCCTGCAAACTCCAGGTTCATACAAAAATTAACTTACCTTGCAGCTATTTTCCAGTGAAAGAAATTAGAATGCAAATAGCAGGATTTCCTCAGGAACAATATTGTTTGAAATACTTACTCTTTAGTTTTCATGATGTCTTGGCTTATTAAAAATATGGTTTAAGGTAAATTGGCAAAAAAATTTTAATTTTCACAGTCCACTTAATTCATATTCATTTTATACTAAACACCCTGATTTCTGATCCCTTATTTTCTCATTTAAAAGATTTGACTAGACTATTAGCCTGTAGTTAGTGTTTAATTTTTTGTTTTAAAAGTTTTCTGTTCACAGCAAAATTGAGATGAAAGGATTTTGCCATAAATCTTCCACCCCAACACAAGTATGTAGCCTCTCTCATTACCAATATCCTCCACCAGAGCAGTACATATAAAAAATGAACCTACATTAACCTCATTTGCAGTCAAGATCATAATCTGTGTTAGAATTATCTCCTACATTCTATGGATTTGAAGAAAAGAAACATTTCCATCACAGTACTATCATACAGAGCAATGTTACTGCCCTAAATATCCTTCATGCTATTATTTATTCTTCTCTTTTAATCATGAGAATATACTACAGATTTATATCATTTCCATAAATATGCTTTCACAATGTCATGTCATTGAAATAACGTAGTACGTGGCATCTTGAAATTGGCTTCTTCCACTTATTAGTACAGTTTTAAGGTTTCTCCAAATCTTCTCATGGGTTCAGAGCTCATTTTATTGGAGTTGATTAGCATTCCATTGTCTGGGAATATCACCATTTATCTATTTATCCAATTAAGGACATGTTGGTTGCTTCTAAATTGGAGCAATTCTAAATAAAGCTGCTTTACACATCTTTGTGCAGGTTTTATTTACACATAGGTGTTTAGTTCCTTCGAGGAGTTACATAGAAGAATGATTTTAATTATATGGTAAGATAATGTTTAATTTTTCTAAGTAACATTAAGTAAGGGTTCTTGTAGTTCTACATTTTCAACAGCATTTAAGATTGTCAGTATTATGGATTTTGACTATTTTAATATGTATGTAGAATGCTTTCACTCTATCTTGTATTTTCTTACTGAATGTGATGTGTAGTATACTTTCCTACGTTTATTTGTATTCTGTTTAACCTTCCTCAGTGAGATTCCTCTGTGTTTACTTTTTCTCTAAATCAAAAATATAAAGGAATTTTCTTTTTACTTATCACAATAAATATATTATGCAATCATTAACTATACTTACATCATTTTAACCTCAAATATATGATAAAATAAACAAGAACCTACACAGTAATTTTTACCAAGCATAATTCCTAAACCTCTCATAGAAAGCATTCTCTTATTTCAGTTTAATGCTGATTATGCAAGACAGTGCTAACAATTTTACTTTGTTTCAAAGAAGAACCTGTTATTTAACAGTTTCATTAATAGATATTATCCTTTGTTTTGACCTAAGTTTTGTGACTGATACTGTCTATGTAACATACAACTTAGAGATCTTGCAATTTGTTTTTTTTAAGGCATAGTACTTCTGTATAAATAACAGACTGGCCTTAGAATAAGAAGTTACAGAAATATGAACTGTCTTCAATTTGGACAATAATGGCTCATGCCAATTATAGTTTTTAAAAAACACTTCTAATGGTAGATCTGTATTATACATTGAACTATATTACCCACATATAAATGAACATATACATTTTCAAATTTGAAACAATAATCTTGGAAATCTAAATGCATAAGAAATCTGTTTTAAGAAGAAACCTAGAATAGCAAAGGAAATTCTAGGCAACAAAAGCAAGGCAGGAGGCATCTCAATTCCTGACTTGAAACAGTACTATAAAGCCACAGTGATAAAATCAGCTTGGTACTGGCAAAGAAATAGACCTGAGGATCAATGGAACAGATTAGAAGATGCAAGCACAACTACAAAGACACTCAGCCACCTGATATTTGCTAAAGGGGCTAAATATGTCCACTGGAAGAAGGATAGTCTCTTTAATAAAAGGTATTGGAAAAATTGGCTCTCCACATGCTGAAGACTGAAACTAGATCCATGCATACCACCATGCACAAAACTAAAGTCTAAATGGATCAAAGACCTCAATATTAAAACAGAAACACTAAATCTACTGGAAGACAAGGTAGGTAAAGGTCTTGGAGACATAGAGGTAGGCAGAGAATTCATGAACCAAATGCAAACTGCATGGGAAACACTTAAAAGAATCAACAAATAGGATCTCACATTATTGAAAAGTTTCTGCACTTCAAAGGAAATCACCAACAGAGTGAAAAGAAAACCAACAGAGTGGGAAAAAATTTTAACCAGCAACCCCTCAGACAAAGGACTTGTGTCCAGAATATACAAAGAATTGAAAAACATCAATCCCCCCAAATTCAAAGACCCTCTCCAAAAAAGGGCATCTGAGATGAACACACAGTTCTCAGACAAAGATATACAAATTGCAAATAAATACATGAAGAAATGTTCACCATCACTGGTCATTCGAGAAACGCAAATTAAAACAGCACTGAGATTCCACCTTACTCCAGAAAGAATAGCTGCCATCAGGAAATCAACTGATAACAAATGTTGGTGAGGCTGCGGGGAAAAAGGAACACTGCTCCACTGTTGGTGGGAATGTAGACTGGTGCAACCATTATGGAAATCCATATGGAGAATTCTCAGAATACTAGGATTGGAAGCCCTATTCAATCCAGCTATCCCCCTCCTGGGCATTTTCCCCAAAGAACTGAAAGGTTCATATCACAGTGATGTATGTGCACCCATGTTCATAGCTGCACAATTTGTGACAGCTAAATCCTGGAAACAACAAAGATGCCCGTCAACTGCAGAGTGGATGAAAAAGATGTGGCATTTTTATGCAATGGACTATTACTCAGCTATAAAAAAGGATAATCTTGAGGCCTTCATAGGCAAATAGAGACAACTTGAGACTATCCTCATTAGTGAAATAAATAAGAATCATATTTATAAATATCATATTGTGTCTCTAGTGTAAAAAGTAAATAAGAACTACAAGTGTAATAAAACCAAAATGTGTAATTGCTATCATAAAAAAGAGAGGAAAAGAAAGTGCTCTAAGGGATATAACTAAGTTTGAGTGTGTAAAATAGATGACCATATTGCTGCACTTTGAGCAAAACTGTTTGTAGTCTGACTGTTTGAATATTTACTATGTACCCTTTAACACTGTAACTTGAGCAACTACATCCAAGGTGACAGTACATAATTTACAAATTACTGATTTCTTAGTGGGGCTTTTTCTCATTCTCCTTTTTCTTTCTTTCTTTTAGAATTCTGTATTATTGCTACCCTTTTTTGTTTTGTTTTTTTCTTCTCTGTAAATAAAATTTTAAAAATGTATAATTGCTATTGTAAAAAAAAGAGGAAATAGGAAGCGCTATAAAAGATATAGCTGCATGTATGTTTAGATGTGTGGGATTGATGACCATATTTCTAGGTTCTTGTTGGATTGTTGAACAGATCTGTTTGCACTCTCACTGCTTGAGTGTCCACTATGTGTGTTTTAATCCTGTAACTTGAATAACTATTTCTAAAAGAACAATGTGTAATAAATATATCAACTAGTGATTTCTTACTATTTATCTTCTTTTCTTGAAATTCTGTAATATTTCTACCTTTTTCCTGTTTTTTTCTCTTTAAATAAAAAAATGAAAAAAGAAATCTTTTATAGTTTGATAATCCAAATATATCATCTTTTATTTTGTTTGATTCCATATCAAATCATAATACTGAAAGTAAATATATTAAGAGTTTATTACCTGTACAATCAAAATCCTCACTTTCATATATTTAAATTGTATCTTGAACTTCAATTTAATTAAACTAATAAAGAAAATCCTTAAATATTAAGCTTTGGAGCCCTATTTCAAAACTTATGGTAAGCTTCTATTATCTGGTATAGCTAAACTCTTGTCAGTACTAGCTAATAGTTATTAGGCAAAAATGATGTCATCTCTATTCTCAATTCTGTTGGCTATTGTACTGTTCTTTAATTTCCTTGAGTTAGTTTTTCAAGGACAATTTGACCAAGTACCAAATCTTTGGGCGTCTGAGGTCAGAGAAAAATTTGCGCACTTTATATTAGCCTTATCCTTCATATTATGTATTTTTCTCTTTTATTTTAAAGAGAAAAATTAACAATAAAATAGTTTCAAAACAGATTAGTAGGAGAGTTACAATAATTAATACATTGTGCATTGCTATCTGCATATTAGTTATTCAGAGTACAAGATACAGGAATGATAGCTTGTCCAAACAATATTAATACAAACCTTTCTTTTCAATGAACTAAGAGCAACTAGCTATATAACTATCTTAGTCATCTTATGTACAAACATATGTATTCTATTTTGGATATCTGCTTAGCATTTTCATTGGGTAATTTTTCAAGTTTATTATTCTATAGTTGATATACAAAGAATTGTACATATATAATGTATATCATTTGATGAGCTTTGCTATATGAAGTTCTATCAGAAAATACAATAAATGTTTAAAATTTTAAAATGTCTGTTACAGTAAAGAACACACTATTATGAATCCTCCCCAGAATTCTCACTTTTTTCTTGAGCACACTTATCTCATCTTTCTTGTTATTTTCTGAAGCAGTTCTGAAATTCCTCATTCATGGATGTCTTTAGTTGTTTTGTGTGTTTGGTTCAATGCCCTAAATGCATTCAAAGTATTTATTTTTATTCATCATTTTGAATTTGAGGAAGAACTAAAGGTCACACAGTGTTACATCCAGTTAATAAAGTAAATGAAGATACAATTTAATGGTTTTAAGAGCCTCTTTCCTTAGGCACTCAGTAGTAGTATTCACTCTATTTTTAATCACAGCTTGTAAAGACATAGAAGGAGACTCCTAGAACTACATCAGAAGATGGTAAAATTGATGAGATAATTGTATTCAAAATAAGGCTGAATATGTTGAGGTAGACTAATTACAACATATCTTTTAATATAATAAACATTTCATTTAAATATCTAGTAAATATTTTGATACAATTTTGTATACAAAATACGTGATACCAACCTGAAAATACAGGTAACAGATATATGTGATAACTGTCAAAATTTATTTTACTGACTCTGTTCAAATCTTCATATATGTATGTGTAGCACAAAGTAAAATTTAGATTTTAATTTTTTCTGTGCAATTGGGCTTTAGTATTTCAAGATAATTCAAATTGTAAAATTTAAAATATTTTAATTAAATATTATCACTTTATTTATATCATGAAATATACATTAGCAATATGCTGAGGATTTCATTTCATTTATCTGTGCTATTTTTGAACCACAAAATATTGAAGTAATTATAAAAAATAACAATTAAAATAATAATTTTAAAGTTCTAAATATAAACATGAAGAAAAAGCTTGAATCAGTGAATATGTTAGAAAGCTTAGAAAGGCAAAACTAACAAAAATAAAACAGAACTGCTGCACTTAAGCTTCAAATTTGACCAAATAATTATTAACTAGGGATCCTTGAGCTACAGTGAATAAGATGATCTTTTTGATTACAAAGAATGACAGAGATTGTGTTCTTAGATACATAAATACTTTTCCTAGATACAAGTTCTAAATTATGTTTTTCATTCAGTCTTCACACTATAAAAATTTATCAATGAGCAGGAATAAATTTAAGCTTTTGATTTCAATAAATGTGGTTGGAAAAACAACACTAAACTCTATCTACCCAGAAGATAAAATACCTGTATTTGAAGAAAAACAATTACTCATAGAAAATAATGTAACAGTCTCAAGCACTTTGTTATATATACCTTTTTAGTGAACTAGATTGAAGCTGAATACCAAATATATTAAAGAAAATGCATATTATTTCAAAGAATACATCCTAGACAGATTTTCTGTCTTGGTTACTTTTCTCTCATTCCTGAGACACAATACCTGATGCTCAATTTGTGCATTTTCTTTTCACTATGCTGGAGATTTCTTTTGACATGCAAAAGCTCTATAATAGGATGTGACCCCAGTTATTGATTCTGTGAAGTATTTCATATAAATTTTGATTCTTGCTCATGCATTCTCTACCTACCCCTATGTCTTCAAAATTTCTGCCTACTTTGTCTTCCAACAGATTTAGTGTTTTAATATTTTAATTTTTGATCCATTTACATTTTAGTTTAGTAATGGTGATAGGCATGGGTCTAGTTTTAGTTTTCAGCATAGGGAGAGCTAATTTTTCCAGCACCATTTTTGGGGAAAAAAGTCTTAGTGAACTGTTCCCCAGACACAGTACTTCTATCTAGAACTTATAAAGAACTTTTAAAAATCAGATGCCCAAAATTCAAAGACCCAATCCAAAAATGGGCATCTGAGATGAATACACAGTTCTCAGATAAAGAAATACAATTGCAAATAAATACATGAAAAAATGTTCATCATCATTGGTCATTAGAGAAAGGCAAATTAAAACCACACTGAGATTCCATCTCACTCCAGAAAGAATGGCCGGGATCAACAAAACTACCAGCAACAAATGCTGGAGAGGCTGCTGGGAAAAGGAACTCTTCTGCACTGTTGGTGGGAGTATAGACTGGTGCAACCACTGTGGAGGTCAGTCTGGAGATTCCTCAAAAAGCTGGGACTAGAGGTCCCATTTGATGCAGCTATTTTGCTTCTAGGCATATTCTCAGAAGAACTGAAAACATTGTACCACACTGATATATGTGCACCCATGTTTATAGCAACACAATTTGCAATAGCCAGATCTTGGAAACAACCTAAATTCCCATCAACTGAGTAATGGATAAAAAAGATGTGGTATTTTTATACAATGGAGTACTACTCAGCTATAAACAATGATCATTTTGAGATATTTATAAGTAAATGGATGCAGCTTGAGACCATACTCATAAGTGAAATAAATCAAACTCACATGTGTAAATATCGTATAGTCTCCCTAGTGTAAGAAATGGTAAGAGTACATAAGATACAAAAAACTCAATAAATACAGTTAAAGGAGAAGAAGCTGCTTAATGAGGAAAATCTAATATCTCTGGGAAAATGAGGAAAAAGAAAAAGGAAGAGAACAAAAAAATATCTAAAATTATATAAACATATAGGATAGCTAAGATGATTGTGCTACAAATTCTATAAGTTCTTGGAACAAAATATTTAGCATTCATAAGATTGGAACAATTGTGCATATTATTGTATGGTGATCTGAGGAACTCTTGAAGATCATTATGTAAAATAACAACCCTAGTTATGCTCCTGCCACCTTGTTTTGAAGGCCTATATTGTCAGAGTTTTGGGATGTTTGCTATTGTTGTCTTATTTATTTATTTATTTATTTGTTTGTTTGTTTCATGTTTTTCTAGGAATTTGTTTTGTTTTGTTTTGTTTTGTTTTTCCCCCTAATACAGAAAGGATAGAGACTCCTGCATGCATAGAATTTCTACTAAACAGTTTATGAGACTCGATTATATTATGCATGATGAAATGAACAGCTGCTTTGAAGAAAAAGAGACCCTATGTATCCAATGCTGATTCCATAGCATCATGCTGTGAAATCCAGCAATACTATCATTCTTTGTTCAGAGTGATTTTAGTTTGTTTTATATTTTTTAATTTCAATATACATGAAGGTATGGGCAGCTATTTTGAAGAGAACAAGAGACATTATGACAGCCATTGTTGATTTCCCTATTGTCTGGTTTTGAACGTCTATAATGCCTTCATCATTTTGTTCTGATCAGTTTAATACTATTTGGTTGTGTATGAATTCATTGTATGTGAAAATATGGATGACTAGTTTGAAGAAAACTAGAGACTGTGATAGACAGTGATGATCTCCTGTTGTCTTGCTTTGAAACCTGTGTCTCTTACATTGTTTTCTTCTGATCTGCTTTGTTCTGTTTAGTTTTATCCTCTTTAAAATAAAATTTTAAAAAATACCTGATGCCCAAAATGAAAGAAGGAAAGGTTTATTTAGCTTACAGTTTGTGGAGGTTTCAGTCCATAATCAGCTGGCTCCAAGGCAGAGTGGCCTGGCAATGGGGCAACACTTGAAGGCAGCAGTCAGAAAAAGCAACCACAGCAAAAAGGGAGCAGAGCAAGTCTCTTTCTCTCCTTTATTTTGTGTGCCAGCACAGCCCAACCCCCTGGCAGATGTAGCACTCACAAAATTTCCCTGCCCTCCTTTGGCACACGATGAGGATATTTATAAAGTAAGGGTCCTGACTCTCTACTAGTCTCTGAAACTTCTAAACTTCTCAAACTGACATAATGTATCAACCATAACACCATGAAACCCACAGGGTTTTGAATTCAACTTCTCATGAAGGATGGTCATTTGAATTATTTGACATTTCTTTTTTTTCCCCAATTTTTATTTTTTAAAATAAAAACAGCATATGTTTGCAGTATGTGTTTGAATACAGAATGATTTCATCCTTCATGGGGAGTAGATACGTGTATGTAAAACATTTTAATTATTTTCCTTGCCTTAAACTGTTCTCTTTCCCCTTCTCTAAATCTCTTTTCCACCTTCCATTTTGAAAAAAAAATGTGTTTTCATGTTTCCTATGCTCTTTATTGATCTTTTGTGTTTCTCATAAAAGAGAAACCATGCCATGTTTAAACTGATGTGTCTGATTTTTTTCACTTACTATATGGTCTTCAGGTTTATCTATTTTCCTACAAAAGCTTCAACTTTATCCTTCTTTATGTCAAAGTAGCATTTGTCATGTCTTAAAAATTCAAAATCTGACAAACATAAAAACTAAACTCAGATTTACATTGCTATAATATAAAGCGATGCCTCTACATTTGGGGAAAGAAATGCAATTAGTGCAGGAGTTAGATCTTGAGCCCAGCATCAGTACTACCTGCTTTGAATTTCTGGGAACACAGGCAAAAATAAAGGCAAATTATGAAGACTATAATAACATGTTATTATATAGCAACAAGCATCAAGAGTATTCAGGAAAGGGCATTCACACTAGAAACAAGGAAGTTGAATTACCACTACTTGCAAATTATATAATACATATAGAAAATGACAAGTACAACTAAACATTACTTCTATAACATCAAAATTTTATCTCATTCAGTTCGGTCTACACTGTTTCTATGTTATGTAGATATGATATTGTATACAAGCTTAAATACCTATTTCTTATATATAAGAAACACTAAGTATAAATAAATTATAGGGCAAAGTAAAAGATGATAGGAAACAGGGTGATTAAGATTTTCCAAAGGAAAGGAGATCAAGAAATGGAAGGAATAAAAATGAAAAGAGTTAAAGTGTGTTCTGTACAGGTACAACCTCCCCACAATCAGTGTAATCATTACATACTGCAAACATGGACTAAACAAAAAATAAATTTCAGTCCACTGAAATTTATATTATCATCCCCGGCAATGCTGGGGATGATAATATAATAGAACTGGTTACTCTTCAGTGTATTTCCTGAAAGTGATGCTTAGCTACACCTTGGACAGCTCTTCAGGAAGTTCAGCTTAACAATGTATCAAGGTTGACTAAACCACTTCCCAACTGTTGGTATTCAACAATATAATAAACAAATTTGTATCTTGTATTTTTGTATTTTTAAAATTATTGGTTACATTTTCAAGATAAATTGCTTGAAGCAAAATTTCTTTGAAAAAAGGGTTTGAGTTTTAAAGTGATCTCAAGGCTGTACATTATGTATTGGAATATATATGCATATAAATGCATACACATACATATATTCATACATACACTCTAAACTTCTGTATCTAAACTTCTGTATCTGAAAAAAATGTGGAGCTGGGGGGTTAGCTCAGCAGCATAAGCGTCTGCCTGGCAAGCATGAGGTCGTGAGTTTGATCTGAAGTACCACAAAAAAAAATAATAATGTGATGAAACCATACATAGTTAGTGAATGTAGTGCTAATTTTCCTCCATCTCTCCTTTGACATTTTCAAGAAAATTTAGTAACAAAACTCCTGGATATGTCTAAATAATTACAAGCTATAAGTTCTTGCCTAAATTTCTTACAAATAAATATGGTTATATTTCAACTAGTGAGATGTAAATTAATAACAGTATCAATTTGAAATCATATTTTATAATGAAGCTCTGTTGTCGTGCCTGTCTTTCTCCCCTAAACGTATATTTAAAAAGAGTAAAAATTAGAATAATTACCTCAGAGTGGTTAATGAAAGCTACTATTAGAAGATGATGAAAGAGTTACTCTACTATCTTGGATCTGTAAATTATGTAGTAGACAAGAACAATCTATGAGAGCTTTGCTGCACACTTACTTTATATTTGACTTATGGGAGAACAAAATCCACCACTATTCAAATAATATAATTGTTTTCTGTAACCTATGCCATAATGTAGAGTTATTTTTACGATGCAATTCTTTTCACACTATATTTTCCTCCTTCTGTTCTATTTCCAGTTCACATTAGCCACTTTACCATGTCCATTTTCATTAACAATACATGCTGTAAATCACAAAGTCATGTTTTTCAAATGCAGACTCAATCATAAAAAGATATATGTATTAACATAAACATAATTCTATATGAACATTTTGCTATTTTTTCTAAAATGAGATTTTATGTATTTCTCTATATTTTACATTTTTCATTCAAGAATATAACCTAATAGAATCTCTCAAGGTGGACTGATAATTTCTTTCTTTCTTTTTAACTGCATAATAACCTTTGATGAAACATAATATATTCTGTTCAACACTTTCCTAATGATTTCCATCACATTTGTCCAGCTTATTTTGTGCCATTGGACACAGACTACAATAAGTATTCATATATTCATAAAAATTTTTAAATGGAGATTACTAGGCAAAAGTGAACACAGGTATTCTCATTAAAATGAATTTTACTAATTTGACTACCAAAAATATTATGACTAACGTTTCCATATGCACTGTACAACAATGATATTTTTACCACACTTTAACCTACAGAAATTTTTTATATTTAGTTTGCATTAGAAAGGCAAAGAGTAGTATATTATGAATTTACTGTGCATGTCTTGATTACAAATGATTTTTAAGTATATTTTGTGTATAGTGATTTCAGGTCTGCTTTTAAACGTTGAAAGTTAGTATGATTTAACTATTTTTATTGGGTGATTTTTAGCTCTGTTAGCAATTTGTATGAGTTGTTTATAAATACATATGCATATATATATAAGCAAATTTTAAAAATTATTTTATTTTAATAAGAATAAAAAAAAGAGCACAATAAAGCAAATCAGAACACTTCACAACAAGACAACCAGTCATCAACAGTAACTACCATAATGTCTCTTTTCTTTGACATGGTTGAGCATAGCTTCACACACAATAGTATAAAACATAATAAAATAGTATAAAACCATTTAAAAAATAAAAGCATTACAGGATTTCAAAACCAAATAACAGGAAATGAACAACGGCTACTATAATATCTCATTTTCCTCAAAAAAATAGTTTAGACCATCACACATAATAGAATCAAATAAAAAAACAACAGAATAGAACCAATCAAAACGGAAGAACAAAATCATGGTAGGACTTCAAAACAAGATTAAATTAAATCAGCAATGGCTGCCATAATGTCATTTTCTTCAAAATAGCTGTTCATACCATCACACATATTAAAATTAAACAAAACAGAATAAAACACATCAAACCAATGAATGAGAGCATTATAAGACTTCCAAACAATATAATAGGAAACCATGATTACAATAAATATCCCAGTTTACTCAAAATAGCTGCCCCTACCATCTGACAGCATAAAATCTAACAAAATAAGACAGAACAAAACCAAAACTTAACAAAATTGTGTAAACAATGCAAGAGTTCAAGATAAGACAATAATTGATTGACAGTAGATTCCACTTTTCCCTCCCAGTTGTTTCCATTGCTCTTAAATTAACTATTTTGCTTTTGGAACCCATTAACTCTTTCTGTTTCTTATGCTAGGGTTCACACATATGAATTCGAACAGTTTCAGCCATGAACATGGTCTCCAGTTGTGTCTATTTACCTATAGGAACCTTGAGATTATTCTACTTTATAGCTGGGTAGCTTTCCACTGCATGAAAATACCATATCTTTCTTATCCATTCTGAAGCTGATGGGCAAGTTACTCTTGCTTTTTTTTTTTTTTTTTTTTGGTCTTCTGTCACATGGAACAATTGCTTTCTCTCCTTTGATTTTCTGACTATGAATTTCCTTTCCAGTTATATGTGTTTCTTGTATACAGTGTATCGATGGATCTTGTTTCTTGGTCCACTCTCCCTGTGTTTCTTTTTATTGCTGACTTGAGGCCATCTACATTAATGGTTACAACCAGCATACATTGGTTTGTCTCTGCCCTGCTATCCTCCTGTTGTTGGCCCTCCACTTTCCCCCTTCATTCAATTGCCTGTCTTGTTTGGTGATCCTCCTCTGCTGCTGTTCCTGGAACCATGATCACCTTTATCTCTCTATAGAAGATTCTTTAGCACTCTCTGTAGGGGTGGTTTGTTAGTCATGAATTCCTTCAGTTGTTCTTTATCATGGAAGTGTCTTATTTTTCCATCAATTTTGAAAGATAGTTTTGCTGGGTAGATCAATCCAGGTAGGAAGTTGTTTTCTTTCAGGATATGAAATACTTTATTCCAAGCTCTTCTTGACTTGATGGTTTGTGTTGATAAGTCTGCCGTGATTCTGATTGGTTTTCCTTTATAGGTGATCTGTCCCTTTTCTCTAACAGCTTTTAATATTCTACTGTTGTGCTGAATTTCTGAGATCTTGATTATTATTTGTCTGGGTATAGATTTACTTTGGTTATGGCTAGAGTCCTACATGCCTCACTTATCTGCATGCCAGATCCATTTTCCATGTTTGGGAAGTTTTCTTCTATTACTTCTGTGAATGTCCTTTTAATTTCATTTGTGTTGACCCCTGCTTCTTCACCTACACCTATCACTCTTAAGTTACGCTTCTTTGCATCATCTTGCAGCCATTGGGTTGTTATTTCCTGATTCCGGTTGTTATTTTTAAGAGATTTTTTTCTTTCACAATCACTAGTTGCAATCCTATCTTCAAGGTTTGAAAGTCTATCTTCTGTCTCTTTCAAGTGGTTTTGCCAGCTTTCAACTGAATTTTTAATTTCCTGCATCTCTCTTTGAATCTGTTTCATGCATTGTAATTCCTTTCTACATTAATTCAAGGTTTCCATCATTTTCCTGTGCTCCTCTTTATTATTTATGTCTTCTTTAGACCTGCTGAACAATTCTTTCAGTATGTTTGTGATTTCTTCTTTTACCTGAGACATTATTTCTGATTTGACTGCTTTTACAATTTCATGAAGTTGTTTCCTTACTTCAGTTGCTATCCTCTCAGAGATTTCAGGTGTGTGACTTCCGTTTTCTTCCATGACTGTACCTCCCAGACTTATTCTGTGTGAGCTAGAGGTCTGAGTTTGCCTCTTGCTCCTTTGTCTTGACATTCTCCTGGTTTCCTCCTAGCACGCTGGTTGTGGGGTCCCAGGCACTTCCCATGTTGGCTGCCCTTAAGCAGTGTAGGGGGATGGGACATGCACTTGGGTTCCTCTAATTCCAGATTTACAGGGAGGTAGTAGGGTGTGGGGTGGGCTTCTCCAGAGCTATGCAGCTACACTGGGGCTTTGCTGAGGTGCATGTAGGTGGGGCTGTTTCTCTCAGCCTGTGTGTCTACACTGGGACCCCCACGATGGTGGCAGACACACAGGAGTGTGTTTGTCTGATTCTGTTAGTGGATGATGGCTGTCTGAGAGGACCAAGGGCCTCAAATGGTAGTCTATGGATGCCCAGGGCTTACCTGGCTGAGTGTCCCTGCTCCTGCTCTATGCCTGCAGGAAGGAGTCTTCCTGCGGCAGCTCCCTGAAGGTGAAGGTGGATCTGCTGGTTCTCTCTGCCCACACTGTCTGCCTGTAGGACATGGCCTTTTGGTGACAGTGCACAGTGGGCAGAGGTGGATCTGTCTGTCTCTTTTGGCTGGTGCTGAGCACACAGAGGAAAGGGCCTTCTGGCAGCAGTGTCTAGCAGACAGAGGCAGGCCTTCTCCTGACTCTCTCTGCCTGTGCTGGGCATGCAGAGGAATTTACATGCTTTTGTCTTTATTTGTAGGGTTTTATTAAGGAAAAAGGATAGGTTAAGGTGACTTACTGCCCAAATATTTTTTTGGTACCAACAAAAATACCAAAGTATTTTATTGATGCTAATTATTATGATACTTGGAGAAAAAAATAACTTGTCCATCAAGCATCTTCAAATACATGATGATGTAATGAGCCTTGCTCAGTCTTTCTAAAGAAATGTCTTAATATATTTCAATAGCATTGGATGTATCTTGAAAATGATCCACAACCTTTGTGTCCTTTAGCAAATTTATTTCAATAAGTACAAAAATGAGCAAACCAATCCATATGTATGCTTCTTCCTTGGAATAAAAAAAGCTTTTGTCTGGTGATGACAAATTTTTCTGAGTGCACAAAGTACTTTATTTTATGACAGTATTTATGCAGCTTCCTCTAAATGAAATAATGCAAGATGTTTATTATTTCAGCATCTGCTCCTGTGTTCGCTTAGCCACTTTACTAGCAATTCACATTGGTGTGAAAAACATCATTTGATTGTTTCATTTTCTAGTTGCATAAATAGGCTGTATTCTTTTTAACACATTGTTCATTTTCAAACCAACAAGTATTGTAAAAGAGTAATGTTAGTATTGTGAGTAAAAAGGATGAGAAAAAGTGAAAATAGGTATTAACAAAAAGTTTCAAGAATTTCTGACCTGTTTTTTACTGTTATTGATATACTTAATTCTCTTCCATATTATTGATATACTTAATTCTTTTCCATACTGGAATTCCATTCCAGTTCACTCTCTTTGTGCCCTGCATGCTAGTTGGTTTGTAAAATTTTGCACATTACCTTGACTTATATGGGTTCCAATTCCAGAAAAACCATATATAAAAGAAAAGCAAGAACCTCAACAGATTAATTAAATGATGTTTCATTTTACAATCTCAACTCAAAGTTCTACTTTTTCTTTATAAATACATAGGTGTTTCTATGTTACTTGAATTCTGCCATATTCCTAAATATTTTACCTAGTGGATGACATCACTGAGGAAGAAAATATAAGAAAATGATGTTTAAGTGGAAAAGAGTTTGAGGAGAGTTGACATTCAATATGAGCAAAGGGTTAACTTGGAGAAAATGATGATTAAGAAGCTGGGTTTGGATATATTAACATGTAAGTGATGATAAAGCTGGTTTCTGTTACTGATTAATCCAATGAATAATGCACACACGGTATTCTCATCTGTAATGACTGTATCTTTAATCAGAAAGTCTCACTAGTTTTTACTAAATATATAAGTAAAAACCTATTTTAATATAGTTATAAAAGAAGAGAAATTATAAAATTATCTTCTTAGTATGTTTATCACACTGCATAACTGACATGTAATGACTAAGTCAGCTACTTAAATTTTTCTCATTAAAAGTATTTATACTTTAGAGTATCGAGACAACCTCAGGATGCATCTAGATTAGATCAAGCCAAAACCTCCAGTCAGTTTTAAGAAGCTCCATAATTATGGCAGGCTAATGAGTACTGTTGAATTTTACAGTTTGCTTCCCAAATATCCCTAAAATGAGATCCCTTGCTGTAAACAGTATGTGAACCAAGTGTATTCAATTGCTGAAGAACAATACATTTAAAACAGGGCTGACAAGAGTTTCTAGTGGTCCTGAGAGCACATGCAAAATATAAAATCAAAGAAAATAAAGAGAGCTAATTTGGGTAATAGAGCAAGTCCATGGAAACTAAAAAACTGTGTGTTTGTGTTTTTACTCCATTTCAATTGGTAATGGAAAAAAAGGGCTTAAGGCAAATACATAAGGCTAATGCTTATGTTTCCTTCTTTTAGATCAGACCTATACTCACTTAACGCCCTACCAAACTGAGTTCAATTTAAACTTCAAACTTCAGTTATGTTACTTTCTGGACAGAGTCACTAAATTTCTCAATCTGTAATCTTCCCCCAAGTAGGAAGCCATCAAAATTATAATCTAAAATCACAACTAAAAAATGTTTTCAACCCATACTCCTTAAGTATTAGTGGATGGTTAATTCTTACAATCCCCTGCAATTTACTGAAAAGTTTCTGACAGCTGTAATATAATTTCCATTGTCAATACACATAGCAAGTAATGAGGGGTAAAGGAAAATATGAAGTAATGGATAAACCTAAAACTTTTGCCTATGCTTGTCATTTTGTGTATATATTTGGTAATTTTGAGAAAAGAGAAAAAAATTCATTTACACAATTCAGTACTGATCCTTGAAGTAAAAAGCTATTATTAGTGATAAGTTAAAATTGAATATAACCTGTAATTTGTTTAGCAGTATAGAAGTGTATATTGCTCATGTCTAGCCATTGATAATCTTAAATCATAACATAGTTGCTATTTCAGGTAAGCTACCTCCTCTTTCTCATATTAGGGAACAAATGGAAAATGCATTTGAATTCCCTTGCATTTTGAAAGTGTTGATTTCAATCCTCATTGAGATGACACTTGAATCAAATTCATTTCTTTCAATTATCATGCTTCAGACTTTAATTATTAAAAGAAATTTTTTCAAGTAACCACATCAAAAATCTCCAGAGATCAGAAAGGCTAAAACATGCTAGTTCTGCTCTATCTCCTAAGGGATAAGGACACAGCCCACCATATTTCTAATTAAAATACTCCAATAGAAAACAACTTGCCCCATTGAAAGGCCACTCCCTAAAACTAAATATTACACTTGTTCATGTACCCTGAGATAAACTGGCACTCTAACAAATCTACCTAGGACTGAATAGGTTAGCTATCAGGATAATTATGTTCTACCATGATTAATGATTGTCTTTCATGATTATTCATGGAAAGTACTTTTTAATTATTTTCATATTACAACTACCCATTACCCTAGAAAATATCTATTCACTATATTTCTTGCTCTATAATTTTGACAGGCATGCAGCTACAACCATCTACCAATAAAAAAGTATTGAATTCTTACCTTGTTTTACAATAATCAATTCTCAAATTCTTTTTCATGCCTAATTTTACATATAAAAAGGTCAATTATACTATTTTCAAGGACAGGCAAGGAACTTCTTGAGAGTTTTTCAAATTAAATGTCCATTATTCATGCATAATGGATGAATAATGTATCATGCTTCATTAGGTGCTTTGCAATTTAAAATGCAGCCTTTCACACAGTAGGTCTCTTTTAGCCACATATGTATGTTCTGTCTTTCTCATTGTCTGTCACATTATGAGTACCCTTAAACTGTCACTATATGAAATGTTTGTGATGTGCTTATGTCTCCCTATTTCCTTTATGTTTTTAAATAGTTTTCTAGTTGCTGTTTGCTGCTGTGGATGAACTTTGGAACCATTTTTCATCAGTTGTTTTAAAGTACCCAAAGGGAAGTAATTTTATTTGTGTTTTATTTATATGCTGACTTATGACAAATAGACACTTTCAACAATATTTATTACTCACATTCAGGACAGTGTTATATGCCTTTACTTAAAAAATACTTATTTATGAGATAATAATTCAAAATTTATAAAATTTTAAAAAGAAAATAAAATGAAGAATATCCGTAAATTTTTCACCAAGATTTAAGTATGGTTAAGATATTCTCTTTCTTTAGTATTGTTAAAATTTCAATACTTAAAAAAATTTGCTTGTCATTTACTAATGTTGTCCTCTAAATTTTTCCTCTCAATTATTCGAATGTAACACATCATGACCCTTTACTCCTAAATCCTGCACTTTGTATTATTACCTAAGAGCGAAGTTATTATCTTACATGATCACAGTAATACAGTCAAATACTTTTCATTTAGTTTACTGCTCTTTTTCATTTTACCCTTATTGACCTAATAATGTCCTTAATATTATTTTTCAACTTCAAGCTATGTCCAAATGGGGGCAAAAATTGGATTAAATTGTCATATCTCTTTAACCTGCTTAACCTAGAGTCCTAGATCATTTCCACATCAGTATTTTTGAAGAATGAATTCTGCCCTTTTAAATAGAACTTTCCTTCTTAAGAGTTTGCCTAATTTTTGTCAGCAAGATCAGATTGAAACTATTCACTCTTCATGTTAGTCACTTTCTCATCACTGAGACAAAACGCCTGACACCCAAAGTTAAAGGGGTAAAGGTTTATTTAGCTCACAGTTTGTAGAGGTTTCAGTCCATAATAGGCTGGCTTCAAGACAAGGTGGCTTGGCAGAGAGGGATTGCAGAGAACAGTTTATGGTGCCCATAAGGTAGCAAAAAAACAAGAGACCTTAAAAGTGTCTTTCTGCCACTTTTATGATATCCAGACTATCAGGGCAATGCTAAACCAATGAGTGGAACAATTCATTAATCACACACTATCAATCCCATCATTGAATCATAGATCAATCTCCTTTTCTCAATCCAGCCACCTCTGAAGGAGCCCATCTATGACCATAGAGGTTTTTGGGGTGACACCTAAACACAGACCATAACACTTACAGTCAAAATATTAGACTAATTGCCACTACACCCTTCAAGGCCTATTGTCTTCAAATGTGATAATTTTACTGCCTAGTCAAAGTAGTCACCCTAGCATTTCTCTAAGATATCATTGCAATTTGATTTTTCTCCCTTCTACCCAGTCATGGAACAAGGGGAGATTTGGAAGGAATGCAAATATCTTTCTCCACATCAAAACTCCTCCTTTGATGAGACTTCTAACACAATCATGGTAGCTATAGTTGCAAAATGATCATTTTTCACCAGCAGTTTTGTACATTTGAGTCATGCTAAGGCACTGATGCTAAATCTTTAAGGGACCAGAGGGCCCAAACTACAACCCAAAACCCACTTATTTATTGAAAAGTGCCAACACTACAACTAAACCTAAATATTGAGGTTCACCATCACTGCCTTAAGGCATTCTTTTATAAGTAAGGTCCCTCTTTACTTATTATCCACACAGCCTCTGGAATTTCTATTTTTCAATTATTTATAAGTGTATACTGTATATATAATTATTCTAGGATATTGTGGCTAGTTTGGTTATTGGAAAGCCTTTCAACTTGCTTTAATGATAATGCCCTATTATTTTTAAAGGGCTTATTTATTTTTAATATTAATATTTATTATTATTATTACCATTATTATTATTATTTCAGAAATAGTATATCTAAGTCATCTTTCATTTATATGTCCAACCCCTGAAGTCAGCCCTTTTTCTAAGGAAATGTGGTTATAGTATTTTCATTACTAGCATATTTGTGTTATGACCACTTCAGAGGCCAGATGTAAACACACACACTTGCACAGTTACACAGTGTGTATACACATATATAAACATGAATATATATGTACATAGCTTAGAAATCATGACACATGCATATCCATGTTTATAGCAACACAATTCACAATAGATAAATTGTGAAAAAACCTATATTTCCATCAATGGATAAAAGCATAAACAAAATGTGATATACACTGGTATATGGTATGGAACATTACTCAACTACAGAGGAAATAAATTTCAATCAATTGTATTAAAATGGAACTTAATACCATAATAAGTAAAATAAGTCAGACACCAATGGTTAAAGGATGCATTGTTTCCCTTATACAAGAAACTCAAAATATAAATTATTTAAAAAGCATAATAAAGGATAGATAGTAGGAAACAGGGCTATGCTTTTTGGAGGCAGAGAAGGGGATGAGAAAAGAGGTCAGAGAGGAGTATGGATAGAATAGGATTAAAAATTATCAAGTTGTGTCATACATACACCAATTCCCTGAAATGAATGTTATTATTATATATTTATGAAAGTTATTAGAATGTGTTAAGTTATGTAAACATATACTAGTGATAATTTAAAATATCTCTAGTTTTTCTTTAAATCCAGATTGTAAGAGTAGATAGTCAAGTCAGGCATGGTGGGGCATGTTATAATCCCAGCACCCTGGAGGCTAAAGGAGGAGGATTTCCATAAGCTGGAGGCCGACCCAGACTACATAGTGAGACCTTATCTCAAAATTAAAACCAAGAGCAAAAACAAAAATGGAAGAATAATCATTTTATTAGATAATATGCAATTATTTAAGAATGCTGAAATGCTCAATTGAAAAACAGAAATTCTAGAGGCTGTGTGAATAATAAGAAAGGGGAGATCTTACTTATAACAGAATGCTTTAAGGAAGTGGTGGTGAACCTCAAAATTTGGGACAATAGGAACAAATTTTACTTGACTAGAAATAATTAATATGTCAATGGATCTTCAATAACGGTGGCAATTCTAAGCCATAGCAAACACTGAATAGGGAGCAAAAAGTCAAATGAGGCTCGGTGAGGTCATGCTCCATGTGGACTGTGATCATTGTATTCTACAAACATGTACTAGTAAAAAATGAAAATTATAAAAAGAAAGAATAAACCTCATGTCAAACATTCTTACTACAATGAAATAAAAGATGTTTAAGAAAGAAATAATATATTTTATAGTAGTTTCATGTAAAACTATTATACACATAATACATGTACAATTCATGGGTTATAATAACAGTTTCTAATTCTAATAATTTTCAGTAATAAGTAGATGAAAATAACTATAGCAATTTTTTTGCAATTTTTCAATTATATTGTAAATTATAAATGAATGAATACATAAGTATGCTACCAGGAATACCACATAAGGAATACAGCGATATTAAATTTTAATTACATCATGTTGGGGGGGATAATGACATTTAAATATAGTTCCTTTCCTAAAGGTACACTTTTACACTTGTATGTATTGCTTCCTCTTTTTAATTTTTTTGTTTCTTATTTTCCCTCTTCTATTTATTTTCAAAGATGCATTTATGCTTAGAGAGTTCTGATCATAGCAATATTCACCAGAAAACATTGATAGAGGTTCAGTTTTCTCTCACACTCATCTTATCCTAGGATATATTGCATTTCATAGCAATTTTCTGGGATGTTACTGTCTCAGTCTCCATAGAGACACAGAAAAATGGATCAAAATTGTTCCAACATTAGTGTTCGAGAAGAAGGCAGTTTGTGATTCATTGAAGATTTTTATCTTGTTAGAGACAGATTGCATGAGGGAAGCAGGTTAGTGGAAAATTTCATCAGTGATAGGCTGTGAAATTATATCTACTGAGATCTATTTCCTAGACCTGCTTTTAAATGATTTTGTTCAATCCTTCCACCTAACTCAAAAATATATGCATTATTTAATACCACACAAAATAAGTAAATGATAAATATAAAAATACAGGTCCTTGTATAAGCTTTGATGATTTCATATTTAGCGTATCACTTTTTTAGGCAGGTACCATGCTCAGTTCACTGTTTTAGACGATTAGCAAATTTAAATATGTACAGCATGAGCCTAATATCAGTGAAAAGTTAAAAGTTGCTGATTTTTGCCTGAAAGTTTGAATTTCTTATGCTACTTTACAAAAAATGGCTTCTCAAAGTACTGTTGGAAATCTTTTAAGCATAGGGTTCAAAACATTTTTCTATTAATCAGGAAAATTAAACTATACAGGATGGTAGCTAGCTAGATATAGTGACCTTTGAAATCACAGAAACAGGAATTTTAAAATTATTTTTTTGCTTGGGTTTTCATAGGTACGACAAGCCTATACTTCATCTGTTTACTCTGTGCAAAAATAAAAACAATCAGAATAATTGCCTCCTGTATAATTATAAGGGTAACTTTAGCTAACAGTCAAATCACCATACATTATCAAGACTTGACAAAAACGAGCAATGATTCTCCCTCTGATGAGGTGTATTCAATAATGTAATACACGTACCATAAGTCTGTGTTTGGAAATAGCATGTTTAGCTATACAGTTCAAAATAGTACATAAAACAAGTGCTAACAAGATTTTAATAGCCAATAAGCTGGTAGCAAAGAATTAAAGATATTAACGAAATATGAAATATGAAAAAGGAAAATAATTTTGGATTCATTTGGCAATTTGTGTGTAATATCTATTTCTGGAAACTACAACATATTTTGTAGTTGAATAAATTAAAGAGACTTAGCTATATTTATGAAGTGGACACCTTAACATGGTTAGGGTATTTATTTTTCATAGTGTAACATTTAATTCTATTTCAAACAAAATTCTGCAGACAATTTTAGAAATTAGAAACAATTATAAAGTAAGAAAGTATTTAAAGTAAAAAGTAGCTATAACAATTTTGAAAAATCAGAACCTAGATAAAAAAATTTTACTAAATTTGATAATTTCCATTCTCTAAGGCTATGAAAGACATAGCAGTTTGATGCTAGTATATTTCTTTAGGAAAAAAAAAAAAAACAGAACAGAAGAATTAACCAGAAAGGAAAATTCACATTTCTATGTCATTTTATTCTTGACAAAATGTCAATACATTCCAGGCATAAAGGGAATTTTTTTTTCAAAAAATGATATTGGATAACTTGATATTTATATAAAGAAAAAATCAACAGAATAATGGTGTCCAAAAAGTATAGTAGATATAAAAGTATAATAGATATAAAAGTATAATAGATAGAATAACTATTATAAAAGTGAAAGGGAAGGAAAGTGCTCTAATATATAAAGGATATACAGGTATGGGGCTGGGGTTTAAAAAGCTTTTTTTTTTTTGTACCGGGGATCAAACTCACGACCTCACGTTTGCCAAGCAGGCACTTACACTACAGTGGCTTAAGTGCCTGCCTGGCAAGCACAAGGTCATGAGTTAGATGATCGGTACAAAAAAAAAAGGATACAAAGGTATGTATAGTGTGTAAATAGGTGACCATATTACTGAGCTTTTGTTAGATCATTGAACAGAAGAGTTAGCACTGTCAATGTTTGAGTGTCTAGCCACTTTTTATGCTTTGACTTTGTAACTTTAACAACTATTGTTAATATGTAATATATCAACTAGCAATTTTATTATGTTAATTTTTTTGAACTGTATTCTGCTTTTCTTCTTGTTTTTTCTATTTTGTTTTTTAAAGTTTTTTTTTCTTTCTTAAAATAAAAAAAATCAACTCAGTAAATGACAAATACTAATTCAAGATGTAAACATAAAATGTAAAACAGTAAAGATTTTATATAAAAGGTAAATGTAAAAGAATATCTTCATGATTTTTGCACAGGTACAGTTTTATAAATGTCACAGAAACAAATTATATGCATTAGACTATAGTGTATTAATCATTTTTCCAATTTCTGGACAGAATTACAGACCCTCACAACTTACAGAGGAAAAATCTAATTTGGCTCACAAGAAGATTGAGGGAATAGAGTCCAGGTTGGCCGGTTTCAACATTTGTATTTGGGCATTGTAGGGGCATGCATGTAATTTCAGCACTCTGGGAGACAGAGGCAAATTGTAAATTTGAGTTCAGCCTGAGCAATTTAGGGACGTGAGCTCAACCTCCAGAACCATGATAATAATAGCAATAACAATAATAATAATAATAATTTTTATTCTGCTTTTGCCAACTCTCTTAAATTATTTATTTTTCACTTAAGGAAATTTTATCAGTATTTACTATAATGGAGTTTCATTAGAAACTAATTCTCTCTTATCATTTATGTGTCTAGGAAAAAATCTGTATGTTATTTAATTTTTTAAGTAAAATTTATTGGGTAGAAAATTCTAAATTGACATCTGTAGCTGTGATTTTTTTCTTTCAGGGCTTTAAAGATGTCATTATACATCATTCAGTATTTTATTATTCTTTGTGTTCAAGAATCTGAAAGTTTTCTCCTCTGTGTGAATGATATTTTATGATTTTTAAATTATTTTTTCAGGCGTTTAGTTCGTTGGATTTATACTTTTGTCAGATTTGGAAAATATTTTCACATTATTTCTTAAAATATTTCTTTCTGCTCCATTCCCACTCATTCTACTTTGAGAATTTTAGTAATATGTGACATGGACCCTCCTGGTAGTTCACACCTGCTCGTAGAGATTTCACTCATGTTTATCTTTTCTGTACCGGGGATAGAACTCATGACCTCCTGCTTGCCAAGTACGAGCTTGGCCACTGATCTAAACCCCCAGCCCTATCTTTTCTTATCTCTATGTTTCAGTTTGAATAATTTTTACTCTTTTATCCTTTGGATGGCTAAACTTCTCTATTTGCAGAGTCTAATCTTCCTCTATATGCATTCAGTGTTTTTTTTAAATTTCATGTATTATTTTTAAGTATTATATTTTTCAATCTCTATACTCCATTTATTTTCTTTTTTATATCTTCCTTTTCTCTGTATTTGCATATTTTATATGAAAAATTTGAAAAAATATAGGTCATTAAAATATATTGACACTAAATATCTGAAGATTTGTAAGAGGGGAATTTAACACACCCTTTAGTTGAGTGATGAGGTTCTTCTGATGTTTCTGGATTTGATGGGAAGGAGGACTTCATGAGGGAGAAGAATTTTGTCTGGGTATTTCAATAAAAAGAATTTTACTTTGTGCTTATCTACCAATTTAAAAGGCAGTAATATATTTGCTATTTTTCTCTTGGCTTTGGTCAAAACCTTACCATTTTATGTTCGTATATTTTAAAATATATTGATGTAAGGAAACTACATAGATGTACTAGACAAATAATGATACAAACAATAATACATAACTAGAAGAGACTGACCTGAAAGGAAAAGCAACCAATAGTTCTCTCTTTTCCTTTTTCTTTTGTTTTTTTCTTTCTCTCTTTTTTGATATGGGATCTTGCAATGTAGTTTACTCTAGCTTTGAACTCACTGTGTAACCCAAACTGACCTTAAACCTATATAGAGATCCTCCTGCCTCAGCCTCTGGAGTGCTGGGATTACAGGAATGTATAAGCAGGAGTCAGCTAGTTCTCAATTTTTCAATGAAACATTAAAAGGGTGTGAACTTAAATTTCAGCATTCTGGATGTATGTTATGAAGCATGCAGATTCTCTGAGTAAAATTATTAAGCGTTAAATAAGAGATTCACTAATTGTAATTTAAGAATTATTAAAATTGAAATTCAGGAAAATATTTAAGTATCTTATAACTTTTATATGTAGTCTTCTCCATATAATAAAGTGAAAAGGTCTGGAGATCAGTATATTCCTTTATCTCTCATTCCTTTTTATTCCCAAGTTTAACATGATGTAATTTTATTGTTTAATTCAAAAGATATATTACATTTTTGTACACATATGTATTAGATGGACTTATCTAAAATGAATTCAGTTTAGAGATAGGAGCAGTTAGTAAGTTTGGTGGATGTTATTAACATCAATTGTCCACAAGTTCTAAAACTGTTCATTAGAATGTTACTTTCCAACTTGTATAAAATTTTATAAATCATTTTTATGCATACAGAAATTCAAACTATGACAATAACTTTCCTTAAATACAGTCCAGTTACTTAAAAGAACAATTATAGTTCAAACAATGGTGCCTTAAAATGTCCAAATTTTGCCCAACTCAGCAACAATATTTTATGAGGCTTATCTTAAATCATCACTAGAGTACATTTTTAGATTCAGATTTATCTCTTATGGAAGATACCAATCTATTAGAAATAGATTTAATATCATTCTGTATTTACTATCAGGTAATATGAAGATAGCTATTAAGGTATAGGAAAGGTAACTTCTATATGAGTAACTTGTGTTAGTCAAATATTCAATATGTGACAAGTTGAAAAAAAAAGACCTTTTCAGACACAAGTTCAGAAAGTATGGCCCAAATAACAAATAGCTTTGATCTCCAGGTCTTAGTCAATGGTAGGAGTCATAGAAAAAAGTATTATTTAGTACCTGAGATCTAGCAAATACCACTACCCATTTTAAAAGGGTATAATCCCTGCCTAGAATTGCCTTTCTTTATATTCTTACTGCCAAGTGATCTTGTCTCTTTTTTCATTCCTTTTTTTAACAAAGGAGATTAGATACTATTTATTCCTCTTCCTAAACCTTTGGGTTTGTGGCGCCTGTCAAATATACTACATTACACACTTTAATTTTATAACTTAAACAACTATTTCTAAAAGGACAATATGTAATTTATCAACTAGTGATTTCTTACTATTTATCTTTTTTTTTTGAAATTCTGTAATATTTCTACCCTTTTTCTGTTTTTTTTCTTTAAATAAAAAATGTAAAAAATATATACTACAGAGACAACAGGAAAATACTACAGGTCATTATATACTACCTTCATAATATAATACCTAAAATTGGTAATTTAACATTTCATTGTAAAAAGAGAAAAAGATTCTACTTGATACAATATGCTAGAGTACAAAATATAGAAAAGTAAAACATATTTGTGCAAACAAAATCCATATACCTGCTTGCGTTCTCATGGTGTCAACATTGTACAATTTCAATTGTACTAATTACAATTTAATTTAAACTCTAAAAGCCATCTTGTGGAGAGAGCTTCTACCACTACATCATGTTGGACCCCCTCGCACTCGCAAACCAATTCCCTAGCTGTTCAAAATTTTCCTTTCCAGATCATGGTGCTGTCCTGATAAACTCCAACCATCAATAAAGATGTTTTCACTTAGAGAAACATAGCTTGAAATACAGGGCTCCAGATGGAGTTTTCAAAATTGTTATTTCCTCTTGTCTGTCCTCTCATCTATGTTATTTTGCTACTTTCAAAAGTAGCTATTTGCCCACATTTTTTAAAAGATCAAATGTTTTAAAACCAAATGTAATAACATTCTAAGAAAATAAGGACCAATACTTGTGATTATTTCAAATAAGCAGGACACTGTAATTTTATTTTATTTTATTTCATTTTGTAACATCAAAGTGACTACTGTAACAGTGTCTATGCTGCAGCACAGGGCTGGTCAGCGTACAGGAGGGAACCCTCCAACAAGGCACATGTAGGCAGAGGCTGTATGCTGTCTGGTAAGGCATTCGTTAGTATATGGAATCCAAGACCTATAAAATACAATATTAAGAGAATCAGTGGCATGAAAGTGGATTCCTTTCTTACTGGAGGAAAGAACATCAAAATATAACAAAATAATCATTTGCACATGAGAAACTAAGATTATTTTGCATCTTTCTGATATTACTTATATCGAGTAGCAGTGCTATTACTGGAACAGAATACCATTTGTCACTAATATAGAGACAATCGTCCTAGCCAAACATTTGGGTCAGGCATTCTTTTGGTTCCTCCAAATCACAGCAGTCCATCATGAACATAAAGAGTATTGCAATACATGGATGGCCAGCTCTAATACAAAGATCATACAAAATTCTATGAATATTACCCAGAAATTATTCTTAAAAGATAATTCAAAAATAAACCTATGAATACTTTGGTAGTTTTTACAATCTTTTGCTAATTTGTATCTTAAATCAATGGAATAACTTCTACCTAACTACATATAAAAAGACTTTTCACATATTTAATTACAATTGTATGTTTTCACTTGAGAAGTGCATATTTATCTCAGATGTCCATTTTTGGATTAGGTCTTTGAATTTGGGGGAGGGTCTGATTTTTTAAAAAAATTTTATATGTCCTAGATAGAAGTGATATGTCTGAGTGAAAATTGGATAAAATTCTTTTCCACCCTTTTCCACAGAGTCTTTTCACTCTGCTGTGATTTTTTTTTTGATGTGCAAAAGCTTTTAGAAAAGATGAGATCCAAGTTGTTAACTCTTTGAACTATTTCCTATGCAGTTTGTGTTTTGTTTGTGAACTCTGCCTACACCTATGCCCTCAATATTTCTACTTACTTTCTCTTCCAGTATATTGAGTGTTTGTTTTAATATTTAGATCTTTGATCCAGTTTGACTTTAGTTTAGTGTGTGATGATAGACATGGGTCTAGTTTAGTCCTCAGACTGTGGAAAGTGAATTTTTTAGCACCATTTGTTAAAGAGGCTGTCTTTCTTCCATTGACCATGCTTGATCCATTTGTCAAAGATAAAATGGCTGAGTGTGTTTGGAGTTGTATCTGCATTTTCTAATCTGTTCCACTGATCCTCAGATCTGATTTTTGCTTGTACCACGCTGGTTTTATCACAGTAGCTTTATGAAAAAATGTTCAACATTATTGGTCATTTGAGAGATGCAAATTAAAACAACATTGAGACTCCATCTTCCTCCAAAAAGAATGGCTGTTATCAAGAAATCAACCAATAACAATTGCTGGAGGGATTGTGGAGATAAAGGAACCCTTGTTCACTGTTGATGAGAGTGAAAACTGGTGCAACCACAGTGGAAATCAGCATGGAGATTCCACAGAAAGCTGGGATTAGGGGTCTCATTTGATACAATTATTCCCCTTCTGGGTATCTCCCCAGAAGAATTAAAAACCTCATACCATAGCAATATATATGCACCCATTTTATATCAACATAATTTGTTACAACTATATCTTGGAAACAACCCAAATGGCCACAAATTGAGGTACAGATAAAATGATGTGGTATTTTTATACAACAGAATACTACTCAGCCATAAATAAGAATAAGCTTGTGACCTTTATAGGTAAATGGATGCAACTTAAGAATATACTCATAAGTGAAATAAGTCAGACTCAAATGTGTAAACATAATACTGTGTCCTTGGTGTGAGAAATTGAAAGAGTAAATAAAGTCTTGAGTGTATGATAGATATTGTGAAATGGGAAGTAATTGCATAAAAGGATAAAGGAACTAGAAGAGAAAAGGAAGAGGAAAGGGAGAAAAATACAAGGTAGCTGTAGCATTAATGTCTCATTCCACTGAAAAAGAAGGTTCATAACTCTGAGTAACTACTCTGAAGATGACAATATGCAACATATTAACTATTGTCACTCTCCTATGATTTTTCTTTTTTTAGAAATTCTGATATACTATTTTTCAATAAAAGAAAAAATATTTTTTTCATAACTAAAACACAAAATGAGATCACTTTAAATGAACCAAGAATATCTTTATTTATACTTCAAGTAGTTCCCAAATTGTTTTAAATCATGTTAATCATCAAATGTTTCCAAGTGAGAAGATGAACATTTGTACTCATCTTCTTTGGCAAATTTTTCATACCTGTTTAGCTTTCCCATGCATAAAACAACTGTGACAATTGTAACTATGCCCTATGTGTCTAACTACAAAAAGAAAGAAATGAGACACAATTTTTATAATGCATACCTTGCTTTGGGAGAAATACATGCAAGAAATTTTGTAAAGTATATGAACATTCCACTGTAGGCACTCTGGGAATTTAGACTCACCAAAGTTTAAACAAAAAGCCAAAGCCAAATCTGGTGAGATAAGAAATTCAGTTGGAACTGATTCCATGTTCACTATGCATGTTTTTAAAACTATTTTCAAGGCATCACATTTGATATTACAGACATTATACATTGTGATTACTTCTTTGACAGAACCATGAAATACTCTGTCTTGCTGAGTGAAGCTCAACATCATTATACATTTTTTTGTTTTTTCTCTCCAATATAATTTATATGGCTTGAGACTTTTGTATAAATAATGTATTTCTTGCAGTGAATATAGTTATACCTTTGGCCAATGAATACCTTGTCCTCGAGATGACCTGGGAAAAATGAAGAAAGGATGAGAGGGGAGGATTTGTAAATTTTCACTTCATTTTATTTTTTCTTTTGTAGAGATTTTTCTAAGGAACATGATAATTTTAAAGTAAACAACATCATCATATGACACTTTCATTTCATAAAATATATGTGTGTGTTATATATATGCCACAGTTGGCATCTATACTGCACTTTTAATGTAGAAAATTTCAAACAGGTACATAAGCAAACTGAATAGTATAACAAATTGACAACCACTCACCACTCCACTGTAACACTTAAAATTCACAAAAATTCATTTGTTTGACTCTCCTACTCATTTTCCTTAATCTAAGATATTATATTTAATCAGTAGAAGTTTCATTGCATATTTCTAAAAAGCCAAGAGTTTAAACAGAATAAACACAGTATTGTTGGCACATGAAAAATATAGAATGACTCTTTAATGTTTTCAAATTTCTAAAAATGTTTAATATTTCATTTAATATGCATTTCCTTCACACACACACACACACACAGTGATCTGTTCATTTCTCTGAATCAGAATCAGTCTAAAGTCTGTACATTATAATTAGTGTTGTCTCTTTAATTTATAGGTTTCTCTTTCTCCTTGCCTCCTTTACTATTTCTCTGTGAAATATCTGTTAAAGACTCTATATCAGACGAGGAAGGCACTTAGGGGAAGGAAGGAGGAGAAGGAGGGGTAAAAGACTTGAGAATGATCAAGGTATGATATATGCATGTATAAATTCCACAAAATGAATGTGATTATTGCATTGAAAGGATGCATGGATTTTTAAAAAAAACATAAAAAATAACATTGACTCTTTTGTTTTGTAATTTCAGTCTGGACCTTCCCTAATAACATCTATCTTGTGTTTTTAGCATGTTATTCTTTGCTCTGTGTTTTGTATAAACAGAATTTAATATGGAAGCTGTTTCATACATTTGATTTTAGGGAATAAACTTTGAATGATTCACTAATTTTCCTTTCAGTAGATATTCTATTTAGGGTGTCTTTATCTATATATCTTCTAGATTATTATGCCAAATTTAATTTAGAAAAAAAAGAAAACAATTGACATAATAAATTTATTTTAGGAGTCCTTAATGTAATTTGATTACTAGAAGAAAATGTTTCATTTTTTTATTTTTTATTTTTTTAATATTTTAAAATAAATTTTATTGGCACACTTTGATACACATAATATTCATATTTATCATAGGGAATTTGTAGCTCTTCATAATATATCTAAATCTTCTTTTTATCCAATTGCCTTCCCCTTTTTCCCCACCCATTTACAAACTTTCTTTCCATTTTTTCTTTCTATTGTCTTTTTTTATTTCCCTTTCTTCCCTTCCCCCTCACCACTCCCTCCCCCCCTTTTTTTTAAAGAGAAAAGCATGTAAAGGGTAGAGATAATACATAATTTAAAAAAAAAGATAAAAAATAAGAAATCACTAGTTGAAAAATTACATTTTGTCCTCTTAGAAATAGTTGCTCAAGTTACAAAATTAAAGCATACAAAGTAGATAGTCAAACAGTGAGAGTGTAAACAGCTATGCATGCATGCATGTATTTCTATCCTTTCTGTATTAGAGGGAAAAACAAAACTTAGCAAGACAAAACAAAACAAATTCCTATAAAAACATGAAACCAAAAGGTCATATAAAACCACAGTACAAGGTGATCTACAGTGATTACTGTGTTGTCTCTTATTATCTTCAATAGAATTGTCCATATCATCAGGCATAACTGAATATAGCAATATAATTGAATATAGCAGTACATAACAATATTATTAAAAATAAAACATTGTAGACAGTATAAAACTTCAAAGGCAGGTAATAATTAAACCATAGTGGATATTCTAGTGGATCTTGTCATCTTAAGTGCAGTTGCCTATACTATCAATCTAACAGCTTTGAATAAAATCTATCAATACAAAACAGTGATCCAATAAACCAGATTTGATTGTGATCAGTCATGGTAAAACAGTGTAGGTTTTACAGAGCTTTAGATTAAGTTAACAGGAAATTAAGGATGATTACTGTACTATATCCTGTTATATTTGGGATTACTGTCTGTGCCCTCAAACCTAGTATAGGTAGAATAACTAGAACAGAATATGATACATCTAAGCAGAGCAGTGTGAGTAATGTGGGTTTTAAATCCTGGTGCCCTATTAGCAATATGGTGTATCAAGGCCATCTATGTTAGAGATTCTACTTATCCTTCTCTGCCTCATTTCTGCTATGCTATTTTTCTGTCTTTGTTTATCCAGTTTTCTCCTTCATTCTACTGCCCCACTCACTGAGGCCTTTCTGTCACTGGTCCTAAAATCCTGTTATTTTTTTTTCTCTCTCTCTCTAGGATGCCCTTCAGTATTCTCTTTAGGGTTGGATTGATGGTCACAAATTCCCTGAATCCCTCTTTGTCATGGAAGCATCTTGTTTCTCCATTTATTTCTAGTGACAGTTTTGCAGGGTACATCAATCTTGTCTGGAGCTTATTTTCTTTCAGGGCTTGGAATACTTTGCTCCAAGCTCTTCTTGATCTGATGGTCTGTGTTGAGAAGTCTGCTGTGATGTTGATGGGCTTACCTTTATTGGTAATCTGTTTCTTTTCTCTGACAGCTTTTAATATTCTGTTTTTATACTGAATTTCTGGCATCTTGATGTCTTATATGTCTGGGTGTAGATCTGTTTTAGTTGTAGGTGGCTGGAGTTCTGTATGCCTCACATAACTGAATGTCATTTTCTTTTCCCATGCTTGGGAAGTTTTCCTTAACTATTTCTGTGAATAGCCTTTGTAATTTGCCTGTATGTATTTCTGCTTCTTTGTTCACATTTCTTATTCTTAAATTATAGATTCTCTTGTTGGCTTCTAGCCTTTGTATTGTTGCTGCCTGTTTCCTTGTTATTTTTAAGTGATCTTTCCTTTCATGATCACACATTGCAAACTTGTCTTCAGGTTTTTATAGTCTATACTTAGTTTCTTTTAAGGAGTTTTTCCAGCTTTCAATGCAGTTTTTAATTTTCTGGTAGTCTCTTTGAATCTGTTTCATGTATTCTATATTTTCTTTATATTCTTTATCAAATGTTTCTCTCTTTTTTTCGTGTTCTTCCCTTCTTCTGTCTGTATCTTCCTGAAAGATGCTTCCTGAGAGCATTTATTTTATTACCCTACTCATATCTTGCTTTACCTGATTTAATATTTCAGTTTTGAGCTCCTCTAAAAGGTGTTAAAGATATCTCTTAATGTCCAATGAAGCCAGGTCTGATGTTGTGTGTTTGCCACCCTCAGTCTTCCTTGTTTTTTTCTCTCCTGGATCAGCGCTCTCAGGGTTCTGGGCCAGGGGCCTCCTCCTGTCTCTCTTTCTTGTAATGGTCCTGGCTTCCTCAACACAGGTTACAGTGCGGGTCCCAGCACCCTTCCCTGGTGGCCATGTTTCCTCTGAAGCACGCTGGTGAGGGACATCCACCCTCTCCTGCCTGTCCCTCCCCACTGGGCCAGCTAAACTTCAGGGGCCTTCACCAGTTTAGTGCTTGCTAGGCACAGGGAATTGCTTTGGGATGGCCCAATGGGTCCCGACCAGGGGCACAGCCCAGTCCAAGCAAATCCCATGAATCTTCTCTGGGGAGGGAGCAACCAACTGAAGTCACTGTTTGTCCCAGTTCAGGCTCCGCCTGCCTGATTCCAACATGTCGCCCATTTGGTCACACCCTTCCGATGGTGGGGGGTCACATTCCCAGCAGTGACCGTGGAGAGAGTGCCAGCTCCTCTCTCTGTTGGGCTCACCAACCCCCAACTTCAGCGCCTTTGTGCTTCCTGTGAGTGGCAGCAGGAACGAGTTTGAGCGGCTCTGCCAGCCAGTGCAGATTCAAGCTGGCGGAAATTCAGGCCGGCGCAAACTTGTTGGGTCACTGAAAAAATGCTGTGTCATGTAATTTTTAGCTGTTTCAGTTGTAGTCCCGACATATTTGATGAGCTTTTTTATGTTTTAATTTCTTCCTGTGTCAAGAGGATCCATCTCCCTCTGTCTGGGTCTCTCCAGGGTGTTTTATTCTGGCAAATGAGTTGTTTCTCCTGGGAGGCTTTGTATTTTGTTGCTCACTGATCGGCCATCTTCACTTCCTAGAAGAAAATGTTTTAAACCAACATGTATATATACTTATTTCATGTAGACTATTTCAATATTTGATTTTTTTAACCATTATATTGATTGAAATATGATTGTAATATATCTCAAAAAGAAACATTAAAATAAATGATGAAATTATGGGCCATACAAAAAATGAGAGATGTGAAGAACCTACTTTGTCTCATAAAAAATTTTGTAAGTCAATTTCTCCCTGCTTAATTTCACAAAGCATGTTTGTGTTGTAAGCACCCAAAAGTATTGTAAGTCTTGGATTACAATAAATTTTTGTAAGTTATGGATAAAAATGTTTTTGTCCATAAAATTTTACTCTCTGCAAAGATTTATCCTTTTCTGAGCAAAACTGTGCCATCCTCACATCAGACCTGACAGGCAGAGCCCTTATGCTAATTCTTGAGTCCTCTGTTGTAATTTGCCTCTGTGTATTAGCTCATAACACAGGTGTTATGTTTCAGACATAACACCTATTATGACCACCTTTTTATAAGAAAATCTGTTCTCTGATTATTTATTCTTATACTCATTCTTATACTTATTCTTATATAAGATCACACCTTACACTCCATGAAGTCAGGTACTTAACACAAAGGCATAATCAAGAACAGCAACAGACCCAGGAAATACCAGAAGAAATCTTTTCCTTTTTTTTTTAATCAGCTCATCTAGTAGTATTCTGAGGCCATATAAATGGTCAGCATTGTTTAAGTTCTCCAGAATTAAATCACACTCATACATCTGATATTCAGAATTAGAATTCTGCCCTTACTCACTTACTTTGTCTGCAGAAGGTGAGAAGAAGCTTCAGAGTGATTGTGTTGAGCTTAACGGGCTATCATATGGATAATACACCAAGCCAATTACAGGCTGATAAGTGCTTTCAAAGTTTCAAATGTGATATATATTCTAGGCCCACTTTATTAAGTCAGTTTTATATGTTAAACAAAATCACAAATGTAGATGGAACAAAGAAATGTTTAAGACTCCCTTTAGTGTTTATTCAAGTTATAATTTTCTTTGGCTTGACTGTCTTTTCCAATGTCCATGATAAAGACCAAAGAATTGAAAGACATTTGTGTGATAAATCTTTCAAAATCAGTTTTAACTAAACCACACCAAATATAATTGTAATGGTGTTCCCAGTAAACATAGAACCATCACACAGCATTATAGAACTTTTAGGTGGTAAGACATTTAGGTAGAGTCAGGATACCAAAAATATAAAAAGAAAAGTTGAAAAGTACATGATTATTTTAAAAGCAGTTAGTGATTTAGCATAAAAATATGCAGTTGTTCTGAAATACATGCATGCTCACATTATGCCTAAAATATAGAAAAACTGGAAGAGGCAGACTAAAGGCCACTGGTTGCATATGCAAGTGGAGATCACAATGACTAGACTCACTGTTAACTTTAGATTTTGGTAATTATAAGAGATAATGTTGAGAGTCAGACTCAGTGGAGACACCACAAGTACAGCGGGGAATTGGCATTAAAATTGTGAGCTGAGAACATTTTAGAGAATACACAGTACAGGATTTTATGGATATTAGTGATAAAATGACTTTCAAGGCAAGACAGGAAAATCTATTTGTAACTTTGTGGCTGACAATGAGAAGAAGCTGCTCGCTTCTAGCAGAAAAATCGCAATTATACTACCACAAGCAAAAATATATTGTGCACAAAACGGAGCTTTGGGGACAAACAGCACAAAAAATTAAATACTTGGAAAAATAAATGGGCAGTCCCTTTTCCCATTTTTCCCTTCTTTACCTTCCTTCCTTCTCTTTCTTGCTTGCTTGATTGCTTTCGGTACCAGGGATTAACTCGGACTTTTTTCACTGAGCTAGTTTCACATTCATTCTTTTTAGTGACAAAGTCTAAGTCACTAAGTTAGCCAGGCTGGGCTGGGATTTGTGACCATTCTGCTTCAACCTGGTAGAGTGCTAGATTACAGACATGGGCTACCATGCCCTGGTAGGATAATAACTTTACTTTTTAAATTTTTTTTGTGCCAGGGATCGAACTCACGACCTTGCGCTTGCCAGGCAAATGCTTGTACCTCTGAGCTAAATCCTCAACCCCTAACATAATAACTCTTAACATCTGCACTCAAGTGAGAATCCAATTTTATTGCTACTATCATGATTATACCTTTTATTTAAAGGGAATAATTCAAAATAAAGTGGCACTTTTCATTTGGTACTAATCATTCAGCATTATACTAAATGGCCTATGGCTCTAGGTCCATTAAAAAGCACCACGTTCTTAAAGCCCAAATGACCTTCTAAATAAAATAAAGGTATAAGGGAAAGACCAACCATTTAATAAGCAATCATTAATGTGATATTTTTGTTATCTCTACTCCTTGTCTATTCAAGGAACTGATTTCTTTCAGAATGTGGCATTGAGACACAACTGAATAAAGTTCAGGATTCAATTTACTACTGATTAGTACTGCAATTGTTTAAAATATAATATAAGCCCATACTCATTTAAAATCTAGGAGGTTGTCTCTCTCTTTTACCTAATAATAACAGAGAAATAGACAATATTTATTCTTTCATACCTGATACCATTGACACACGAATAGTTTTAAAGGTATTTACACTAGCTCTTTAATAGAAGTTAAAAAATATTAGCTGATATGTGGCAAACAAGTGACATTTTGGAGATATTTTAAGTAAATGTCCATGCTTAAATAATTTCACTTTTTCTTTTTCCATAACTATAATTCTTGTATTTTAACACATTTTTGTACTAATAAAAATTCAGATTCAAAGTTAAAGTCAGAAATAGTCTTTTAATTTCTTGTATTCTATAATTTGTAGCAAATTTTCATACGTATGGACAATCTAGAAATGGGCACATTAGCCAGAAAATTCTCTAGGCAAACACTCTACTCCACATCTTCTAGTAGGAGCCCATGGGGAATTTCAGAATAGAAAACCCAATTTATCTGTCACTGTTATTTTCTTAGGGAACTGACATCTTTGCAAATTTAAGACCCGATGAATCCCCTACATTTCCCCCAAAGAAATAAGAGCGAATTTTGTGTAAATGCACATCCAGTACCTTTTAACCTTACCCTATATATTATAAAAAAGAATGAACTAGAGTTGAATGGATATAACACATTGAAAACTTACTCAAAATTTATCCTATATTTTATTTGAAGAAATAAAAATTGCAACGAAATAATAACAAAAATGACAAGATTTTATTATTTAAAACATTACTGTGTAGCTTAAGAAACAATAAAAAGACATATCAGAGACCAGTGTGGCTTATTTAAAATGAAGTTTGAATTCAACTCCTGACCTCATAAATGAAGACACATAGTGAACTTTTTGTGTAGTGTTAACTTGTATTTTTAAAGAAAGTCTTATTCCTTTAAAACTCATCTATGTAAGACAATGAAACTTTAGCATGCAGCTTAAATTAATTTCTCTATAATTTCTCTTTTTATTAGGATCAGAACAAAGTTCTCTGTTTTTCATGAAACACAGTATCATTAACGTGTCTTGCTGTGAATATCACATTCAAGAAAGAAAATTCAGAATAAACAATTAAAAATTGGAAATGAACATTTGTTACAATATTATTTTTTAGTTTTTCTTTATAGCATTTCTTTTCATAGAAAAATACTTTATTTTTATGATGCAATCTGATTTTTACCATTCTCTGTCTCTAAATTTTTTTCTGAAAGATTATGTTTTGTAGAAGATGATGATCTTACCCCTTGTTATTTTCACTTATTTGCAGCACCTAAAACACTTATTTTATACTTTCATGAATTTTCTTTCTTTCTTTCTTTCTTTCTTTCTTTCTTTCTTTCTTTCTTTCTTCTTTCTTTCTTTCTTTCTTTCTTTCTTTCTTTCTTTCTTTCTTCTTTCTTTCTTCTTTCTTTCCTCTCTCTCTCTCTCTTTCTCTCTCTCTCTCTCTCTCTCTCTCTCTCTCTCTCTCTGTCTTCTCTCTGTCTTTAGCCATGGACTAAATGCCTTTTGCATAAAGGGATGTGCACAAGTCTTGAGTGGGGCAGGGTGAATATTATGATTCTAATAGTTGATAGACTTAATGCTGGTTTTAAGGATTGTTAAATCTGTGTTATAATGTTCCAAGTTGTGAAATAAGAGTAAGCATATCTTTATATCTGGAGACCAATTTAAATAAATGTATCTGGTTGCCAAGTTGATAAATGGTGGATTGTGATGGTTGATACATTGTGTCACCTTGAGGAGTCTAGAAGCTTTACAAAGTAACTCAGCAGCTCTCTATCCTGGGGTGTAAGGGAGAGGTTCTTGCTTCTCTAGGATACTGTCCATTGTGTCAATTTGAGAAGGTCAGAAATATAACTAAGTGATTCAGCAGGGAGCCTGGGTCTTTATTTTGTAAACATCTTCAGCCTATGTATAAGGAGGTGGTGTGAGTGCTACACCCACCAAAGACTGAAACCTCCACAAACTGTGAGCTAAATAAAACTTTCCTTCCTTCATTTTGAGTGTCAGATATTTTCTCTCAGCAAGAGAAAAGTGGCTGGTGTGGTGGCGCACACTTGTAATCCCAGCACTCAGGAGGCAGAGGCAGGAGGATTGCTGTGAGTTCAAGGACAACCAGGGCTACAAACTGAATTCAAGGCCAGCCTGAACTACATAGTAAAACTCTCTCTCTCAAAAAAATTAAAAACAAAAAACAAAAAAACAGGGAAAGTAATCAATACAATCAGGTACCTGAATGTGTCCACAGTTGTTTCTGCATCCTCTATTCCATTTCACGTTTTTTTAAAAATCAATATCATGCTGTTTTTACCACTGCAGGTTGGTAGCACAATTTTAATTTCAGAATCGTGATGTCTTCTGCTTGATCCTGATGCTTAGGTTTGCTTTTGCTCTTCTGAGACTCTTGTGGTACTCTTAAAGTCTTCCTGAAAGCTAGAATTACCCTGAATCCCAAAACAGCAAGGGACACACCAAAAAAGAGAACCACACTGATTTCTTCAAGGAACACAGAACCAAAAAAACTCAACAAAATACTTGCAAAGAGAATGCAACAAATCATCAAAAAGATCATACATCATGAGCAAGTGGACTCAATCCCAGGGAAGCAAGGATGATTCAACATATAAAAATCAATAAATATAATACAACATATAAATAGAAGTGAGAAAATAAAGCGCATGATCATCTCTGTAGATGCAGAAAGTCATTGACAATATTCAACATCTATTCATGTCTTAAAAGCCCTTCATAAAATAGGTATATAATAGTCCTATCTAAATCTGACCAAATCCATTCATGAACAAGAATTGCCAATACCATATTAATAGAGAAAAGCTGAAAGATTTACCTCTAAGATTGAGAATAAGCCAAAGATGTTAGTAATCAACAAGTTCAAGATAGTAATCAAAACATTAGCCAGACCAAGCAGACAAGAGAGATAAATAAAGGGAGTATGCATATAAAGGAGTCAAATTATCATTATTTCAGATGACATGATCCTATACATACAAGACTCCAAAAATTTTCACCAAATGACTCTTGAAATTTATAACAAAATTCAGTAGCATGACAAGTAATGAAACATTAGCACACAAAAATCAAGTGTTCCTGTACACCAATAATGAACTCACAAAAACGGAATTGAGAAGATAATTCACTGAAAAAATTAAATACCTAGAAATTAACCTAAACAAAGAAGTGAAAGTCTTCTACAAGGAAAACTATAGTACTCTCAAAAAAAAAAAGGATTCTGGGTAGGCAGAACCAAAAGCATCAACAGCTTTTAAGTGTTGGTCATTGTGCTGGCCTTCTGGACTTTTGAGTACTATGTGTCATTGAGAGGTTTTCTGATTATGGCTACTTTGAGTCTATAGGATTTTTTTTTTTTTTTTTACTGTATGTTAGATTCTTTCCACACGTTAGAAAAGTTTTCTGCCATTATTTTTGCACAGTTTTTTTTATGCCATTTGTGCTGTTTTGGGGTTTCCACGGATTTCAGTTAATCTTCGGTTAATCTCCTTTGAATCCTCTCACAGGTCATCAGTCACATTTTTGTTTTCTTGTTGTTTTAAAGTGTTACTGAATAACTGGTCTCTTTCAGCAATCCTATCTCCTAGTTCTGACACTTTTGTTACCCTAATCCCTTCTTCTGCCCATATTTTTGTTAGAATTTTTAATTTTCTATATTTCTGTTTGGAACATTTTCATAGACTAATCTTTGCTACACTGATCATTTATGTTCTGTATAATAATATATTTTTTGTTCACCTATCTTTTTAATAGTTCCTTCTACACTTTCACTGATTGTTTTCATGATTAAGTTCTTTATCTAGTGAGTTATATCATTTTGTGTTTCCCAAGCACCTAATTATTATTTTTTGTCTCTTTTTCATTTCATATAATTTAGCTGTTTGAATTTTGATTTTCTTCTGATCAATATTCTATGCATCACCTATGGAAGAGTTAGGAGTTTGGGAAATAATTTTATTGCCTAGCTCTCTCATGTATTTTTTAAAATTTAATTAATTAATTAATTAATTCTGAGGTGCACGGGTTGATTTTAGGGAAGACTTCGTTGCTGGCATGGAAGAGATCTCTTTCAGTAGTGTCTGCCTCTCAGTAATATACTCTGGCTGTGGCTAATTCTAAGCCTTTGTTTCTATGCCAAAATCCAACCACCTCCACTTATTTAGGAGAGGAGGCTGTAATGTAATTGACCCAGCACCCAGTTCTCCAGGAGTGCACTACAATAATGTTAATAGCACAATGGGAATAATGGATAGTGTCATAGAGAGAAAACTAATTAATAGTTAAACCATGCCGCTGTGGCAAAAGCAATAAAACCAGCAACAGTGATCATGTCAGATGCAAATGGCCATATTTGTCTCTCTCTCAATGGCCCATGCTCCTCTCTTAAATGTGTACTGAAATTTCTGCCTGATAAACACTTTCCTCTTACTGATAGAACCCAAAAATTTTTTACTTCTGACGAAGGTCAGCCAGCCTGCAAAATGCTAAGGTTAAATCCCTCATCTCATATTTTAGGACCTCTTCAGACTCAATTTGTGACATTTTCTCTTAGCAGACAGTGACAGGAGGAAAAGAAACACCAATCCTGCAATGTGGGTAATTTCATCCTGTAGCTTTTCCTTTTTTCTTCCCCTAATTCCTTATCCTTCGTAGAGTAGCTTATTTCTTTTTTCTCCCCATTTCCCTTTGCTACTCTATAAAAAACTACAGCTTTAGATTTTTTTGTTTGCTTTTGTTTTATCTTTAACAGTTAGCAACTCACAAGCCTGTAGAAAGTAAACTCTTACATATTCAGAGAAGTGCTGGCACCCCCTAAGTAGAAAGGAGGTGTCCTCCAGAATGTGTGGCAGCCTCACATGCTCCTTCAGGTCAGAGTATGCCACTATTTGGTCAGATGTAACTAAGATTTGCTCACCTGGGGGCACATAAGTGCTGTCCCATCCGGTGTTCTGAGTAAAGTTCCTCACACAACTGGCATGCAAAACCTAGTCCTGAGACACCATGGAGAGGACCAACATTTGGAATGCTGCACAGGGAAGCAGTCTCCTTATATCACACAAATCTTTGTGTTCTAAACACTTCACATTGTAGGGGATCCTCTAAAGTGTCTTTAAAATTCTCTAAAAAACCCTTCGATCTTTTTCATGTTCCCTCTTTTCCTTGCTCTGAGGCTTTCCTCTATCAAAATTTCAAATTGTGTAACACTTTCTGATATGAGTTGGCATGGAGAGCAGCTTGCTGGAGAATAGAGGGGGAGCAGTAGGAGTGGGGGGCTCAGGGAGTTTTCTCCTGTCTCTGGGGACCACTCCTAGTGTATTTCACCATGTGAGGTGAGGGACTGTGTGGTCTCTGTTCTCCTGCTAGTAGGACAAGAAGATAGGATGATGGAAAAAGCTCCATTTCCCCCCTTCACAGCCACCTGCCAGGACTTTCCTGGGTCCTACGGCCACCTGCGTAGGTATCCACCCCATGGGGCCTTTCAGGTCTACCTATCTAGTGTTAGTTTACTTCCTCCCTCCATCTGATTTTTTTCTGGTACCTTCATGGTAATTTTGACCTCAAATATTTATCTTTTTTGATAATGTCATGTCACAATGTACGCACGGGAGATTTTAAAGCATGTATTGTATTAAATGATTATAGGTAACTCAATGTTTATCCCCAAAATGTCATCTTATATAGTATTTTATAAACTTGGAAACAATATTTTTAAAACTTTTATTTTATTTAAAGAGGAAAAAAACATGTAAAGGGTAGAGATAATACAGAATTTCAAAAAAAGATAAACAATAAGAAATCATTAGTTGATAAATCACATATTGTCCTCTTAGAAATAGTTGTTCAAGTTACAAAATTAAAATGTACAAAGTAGATAGTCAAACAGTGAGAGTGTAAACAACTGCACATGCATGAATGTCTACATGTATTTCTATCCTTTCTGTATTAGAGGGAAAAACAAAACATAACAAGACAAAACAAAACAAATTTCTATAAAAACATGAAACCAAAAAGTCTTATAAAACCACAGTACAAGTACAATGATTACTGCGTTGTTTCTTATTATCTTCAATAGAATTGTCTATATCATCAGGCATAATTGAATATAGCAGTATAATTGAGTATAGCAGTACATAACAATATTAGTAAAAATAAAACATCGTAGACAGTATAAAACTTCAAAGGCAGGTAATATCAAACCAGAATGGATATTCTAGTGAATCTTGTCATCTTCAGTGTAGTTGCCTATACTCTCAGACTCGATACTATCAATCATAACAGCTTTGAATAAAATCTATCAATACAAATCAGCGATCTAATAAACCAGATTCAATTATGATCAGTCTTGGTAAAACAGTGTAGGTTTTACAGAGCTTTAGATTAAGTTAACAGGAAATTAAGGATGATTACCATACTATATCCTGCTATTGTCAGGATAATTGTGCCCTCAAATCTAGTACAAGTAGAATAACTGGAGCAGAATATAATACATCTAAGCAGAGTAGTGTGAGTAATGTGGGTTTTAAATTCTGGTGCCCTATTAACAATATGGTGTAATAAGGCCATCTATGTTAGAGATTCTAGTTATCCTTCTCTGCCTTATTTCTGCTATGCTATTTTTCTGCCTTTGTTTGCCTACTTTTCTCCTTCATTCTACTGCCTGCCCCATTGACTGAGGCCTTTCTGCCACTGTCCCTAAAATCCTGGTATTTTTTTCTCTCTCTCTAGAATGTCCTTCAGTATTCTTTGTAGGGTTGTTTTGGTGGTCACAAATTCCCCCAGTTCCTCTTTGTCATGGAAGCATCTTATTTCTCCATTAATTTCTAGTGACAGTTTTACAGGGTACATTAATCTAGCTGGAGATTATTTTCTTTCAGGACTTGGAATACCTCACTCCAATCTCTTCTTGATCTGATGGTCTGTGTTGAGAAATCTGCCGTGATCTTGATGGGCATTCCTTTATAAGTAATCTGTTTCTTTTCTCTGATGGCTTTTAATATTCTGCTTCTATAGTGAATTTCTGGTATCTCGATTATTAGATGTCTGGGTGTAGCTCTGTTTTAGTTGTAGGTGGCAGAGTTCTGTATGCCTCACATAACCGAATGTCATTTTCTTTTCCCATGCTTGAGAAGTTTTCCTTAATTATTTCTGTGAATAGCCTTTGTAGTTCGCCTGTTTGTATTCCTGCTTCTTCATTCACATTTCTTATTCTTAAATTATAGATTCCCTTGTCGGCTTCTAGCCTTTGCATTTTTACTGCCTGCTTCCTTGTTATTTTTAAGAGATCTTTCCTTTCATGATCACACATTGCAAACTTGTCTTCAAGTTTTGACAGTCTATCCTTAGTTTCTTTTAAGGCATTTTGCCAGCTTTCAATGGAATTTTTAATTTCCTGGTAGTCTCTTTGAATCTGCTTCATGCATTCTATATTTTCTTTATATTCTTTATCGAATGTTTCTCTCCTTTTTTGTGTTCCTCCCTTCTTCTGTCTGTGTCTTTCTGAGAAATGCTTAGTATTTCTTTTATTAATCTACTTATACCTTGCTTTACCTAATTTAATATTTCAGTTTTGAGTTCATCTACAAGGTCCCAAAGGTATCTCTTAATGTCCATTGAAGCCATATCTGATGTTGCATGTTTGCTGCACAGTCTTTTTTGTTTTTCCCTCTCCTGGATCAGTGTTCTCAAGGTTTTGGGTTGGGGAATTTTTCTTTTATCTTTCTTGTCATGGTTTTGGTTTCTTCCATACAGGTGTATAGTGGAGGTCTCAGCCCCTTTCCTTCTTGTTTATGGTTCCTTTGAAGCACACTGATGAGGGATTTCTGCCCTCTCCTGTTTGCTCTTATCACTGAGGTGTAAGCAGAGGCTGTGTATGCTGGCCCATCCCCACCGGGCGAGTCAAACTTCAGAGACCTTCACCAGGTTAGTGTGTGCTAGGTGTAGGGAATTGATTTGGGATAGCTTATTGGGTCCTGGCCAGGGGCGTGACCCAGTCCCAGCAAATCCTTCAAATCTGCTCTGGGGAGGGAGCAACCAACTGAAGTCACTTTTGTTCCTAGTTCAGGCTCTTCCTTCCCAATTCCAACATGTTGCCCATTTGGTTGCACCCTTCCTTTGGGGGGGTCTTATTCCCAGTACTGACCGTGGATTAATGAAGGTCCCTTTGCCAGCTCCATTCTCTGTTGGGCTCACCAACGCCAACTTCAGTGTGACTGTGGCTCTTGTGAGTGGTGGCAAGAATGAGTTTGGGTGGCTCTGCCGGCTGGTGAGAATTCAGGCTGGCATGAATTCAGGCCGGAGTGAACTTGCTGGGTAGCAGTGGAAAGCACCATGTCTGGAAATTTTAGCTGTTCTAATTTTAGCTCCAGACTGCATGTTCGAAGAGCTTTTTACATTTTAATTTCTTCCTGTGTCAAGAGGATCCATCTCCCTCTGTCTGGATCTCTCCAGGATGTTTTATTCTGGCATATGAGTTGTTTCTACTGGGAGGCTTTGTATTGTGCTGCTCACTGATCAGCCATCTTTAGCTCCTACTTGGAAACAATTTAAGATGTAAGATTTTAAAAGATTGATTTGTCTCCCAATCCAATCTAAAAAGTATAGAGACAAGGCTACATATTTGCTTTTATAATATATCAACCTATAGTGCTTCTCTTTTTCCCCCTTTCTAACACTTATTGGTTGTAAGTCTACAGTGTTGCCTAATGGAAAAGGCACTCAGAACACCTTCAAATATTAAAGAAAATTGTATTATGATTTATATCAGTAAAGTGGAATGTTAATTGATATGATCAATTAGCCTACAGTTAAAAACCTAACTAGATTATAGGTATAAACCTCTCTGTTAACTTTTAGGTATATTTTATTCTTTAAAAATTCCATTCCAAGGCATATTCCCAGGAGAACTGAAAACATCATACTGCAGTGATGTGTGTGCACCCATGTTTATAGCTGCACAATTTGTAATAGTCAGATTTTGGAAACAAAGTAAGTGTCCATCATCTGAGGAATGGATAAAAAAAATTGTGGTACTTTTATACAATGGAGTACTACTCAGCTATAAAGAATGATCACATTGAGGTATTTATAAATAAATGGATGCAACTTGAGACCATACTCATAAGTAAAATGAATCAAACTCACATGTATAAATACTGTATAGTCTCCCTAGTGAAAGAAATGGTAAGAGTACATAGGATTCTATGGTAATCATGGTTTCCCATTATATTGCTTTGAAGTCTTATAATGTTTTCATTCATTGGTTGGAATGGTTTTATTCTACTTTGTTTGACCTTATTATGTGTGATGGTATGAACAGCTACTCTGAAGAAAACAAGACATTATGGCAGCCATTGTTGATTTAATATCATCTTGCTTTGAAGTCCTAACATGCTTTTTTTTCTTCTATTACCCTTGGTTCTATCATGTTGTGTCTTATTGGATTTTAATATGTTTGATAGTATAAACAAATTTTTTATGGAAAATGAGATATTATAATTGCCATTGTTTATCTTCTGTTATTTGGTTCAGAATGTCTTGTAATAGTTTCATTCTCTTGAATGGTTTTATTCTCTTTTGTTATGTTTGATATTATTGTGTGTGAAGCTATGCTCAACTATTTCAAAGAAAGAGACATTATGGTAGTTACTGTTAATACCCAATTGTCTTGTTGTGAAGTGCTATGTTGCTTGCATTGTTCTGATCTGCTTTATTCTGTCCTCTTTTGTTTTATTCTCTGTAAAATAAAATTTTAAAAAAATTCTATGTAAGTTGGCTTATAGATAAATGGGCACTCATATTAGCCCAGATGCTTTTTGTTCACAGAGCTTAACAGTGACTTAATTTAAATTGGTTAAGAAGATAAAAGTAAAGGATGTCTTTAAAGTTGGTAATGTGCTTTCATACAGTTACTAGCCTATGAAGACAATATATTAAAAGTGGCTTTATACATTCAATATGCATTATTCTCTGTGCATAACTTAAGAGTTTTTCTTTGTTAAATATAATGTACACTCTCCCTTTCCCTCTCTTGCTAAAAAATCCCTTTCTCAAGGGAATGTATATATATATATATATATATATATATATATATATATATATTCCCCTGAGATATATATATATATATCTTAGTTGTCATGAGGAATTTAAAGTTAAAGTAATGCTTATAAATAACAAATATGTATACCACATCTGAGTCATTAGTTCCTGAACATAAATTTAAATATTGACTTCTTAAAGTTTAGAAAACATAATATATTTTAGTCAATTAAATGTATTGTCTGGCTCTCTCCTTCTTAAATTGACTAAGAATTAAATTACTTAAAATACATAACTTTATATTAAAATAACATTTTAAAATATTTTCCAGAGGGGTAGCATCTGTACCTGAGGAATCAGACAAAAATTCTCTGTGTAGCTGTAAAACCAGCAGTTTGAATCAATGTGCTTCAGTCATCTTCATCAGTGAGATTAATGGATAGCTTCTCCCATTGTTCTCTAGAGTGTTATCATGCCCCATCTTAACAAATGTTATTGAATATATATATATATATATATACACATTCAATATATAATTATCAATATACAATATATATGTATATATATTCAATATATAATTATCATATATATATGATAATATATATAATTATCATATATATAATATATATAATTATCATATATATATGATAATTAAAGTTTTAAACATTTTGTATGCCTAAAGAAATAGTTTTCTTAAAGTATTAAAATATTACCAGTAAATTTTTAAAAAAATTTTAAGAAAGATTTTATATTTTCCTAAGATAATTTCCTATGTTTTCCATTGTTAAGCTTTTAGTTAGTTATAAAATTTAAGAGTTAAAAAATATTCAACATCTTAAAATATTTGAAATCAATAAAAATGTTGACTTGTCAAATATTTCCAAGAGTCTGTTTATAATTTATTAAACAATTGTTACCTTAAACAGAGATGTATGTACATCAAAAGATAAAAAAATACTGCAGGTCTAAGCTTTAAATTTAAGTTTGATATATGCAGAGTAACTAATACATGTTCTCTTTGTGCATTATATATTAGAGATAGTCACATAAAATTATACACCTGGACCTTCTTCACATAAAATGATCAAAAATTTTGGTACCTCTTAAAATTTGGTCCTACTATTTAACACTTGACCTACCTTTATTGGCTTTAGGTATACAAAATTTTTGTTATTATAAAAATGAGATATACGTGTATTTGGGGTACTAAGTCTAGATGTGGTTATTAATACTTTTTCCTAAACTTTTGGCAACTCTAAAGATGTACTTTAGTACCCATCAGTGCAATTATACCTTGTTACTCTGTTAAAGAAATATAAATTTTTTCCTTAAGTGCAAAAACTATGTGAGTATATTTAAAGGTATTTGTATAACTGTGATACTTATTATTACCAACTTCATAGTATATTGAATATATTGTTACCAAAGGGCACAGGTTTCTAAGATGCATAGCTTAGGAAAACTTATTTTCATACTGATGATTTCCAGACTGAAATTGGTTACAGTCATGGACTTTTTCAGGCATATATTTACTTTATTGTGCTGTAATTCTATTATAGTGTATAGATGTACCTAAACAACATGCCATCCATTCTCACTCTAAAAGTTAAAGGTAGAGTATTGATTATATATAAAGTACACCTGTAAACATGGCTTTTTCTATTTAAAAGTGTAAATTTAGGTAAGAATTTATGCCATAATAGGATCAAAATAAATAAACAGATTTTTACATTAAAATGAGAATTCAAATATATTTCTAGAGATTAGAAAACCTAATTGTTCCAGCATACTGACATTATCATAATTATTGTTTAGATTTAATTTTCAAGTAGCACTGTTATTCCATAAGTAAAAAATTACATACACAAATTAAAATTTGCAGAAAAGCAGAGAAAGAGAGAAAAGAAAAGAAGACAAAAACATTTCTAGAAGATATCTTGAAAGTAATAAATAAAGTTTAATGACATCCAAGGATGAGGAACTTTATTCTTTGCCATCTGAAAATTGTCCCAAATGACAATGTTTCCTAAATCTTTATTTATTACTACATTTTAATTCATCACTACATACATATTCAAAAATGAGAGGCACTTATTTAAGAACTTATTATGCACTTATTTAAGAATATATATCACTAAGATGTGTTTTAAGTAAAAGACAAATCTAGTTCTGTACGCTATCATTGGAAACCTCCCCTGGATACTTTGTGATAACAAAAATAAATCTCATTTCCAGTAAGTGGCCAGGGTTCTCATCAAGTCAAAATAATAAAATGACATTGGGATGAATCACATTAATATTAATTCAATGTATTACAGGATATTTAAAAATGTTTTTCCTTTGCAAATCTGTTTAAAAATTAATATTTGTGTTAAGAGACAAGTGAAATTGCATTACATGCACATATGTGAACTTGAGAGGGTGGTAGGTTTGACCCATGAGAAGTTAAAAAGGCTGCTTGTAACAAGACAAGTCAACAGTGTGGTCTTAGCTCTCTGCCATTGGTCAGGGGGAAGATCAACAATAGCTGTTGATTTTATTTAGTCTTTCACAGAATGAATTCTGATTCGCTGATTCTTTATATTGTTTATTTAGTCTCCAGTGTGTTAATTTGTGCTCTTATCTTTTTATTTCCTCCCACACATGAGCTTTTGGCTTAGCCTTTTCTGTTTTTCTAGAGGTTTGAGGTTCACCATTAATGTTTTTATATGCACTTGTTCTGTTCTCCTGATATGATATGTACTGCTATAAATTTCCCTCCTAGGACTGTTTCCATTGTGTCCTACAACTTCTGGTATGTTGTATTGTCATTATCATTCAACTGTAAAAACTGTCTAATTTCTTCTTTAATTTCATCGGTGATTCACTGGTTGTTCACGTAGGTGTTATTTAATTTCCACATGTTTATGAAGTTCTTGTAGTTTCTTTTGCCATAAATCTCAAATTTCATTGCACTATGATCAGATAATATGCATGGGATAATTTTACCTCTTTTGCATTTACTTAAAAATGTTCTATGATCTAGTATGTGGTCTGTTTTGGAGAACAGTGCAGTGGAGAAGAATGTGTATTGTGATGCTATGGGGTGGGACACTCTGTACACTTCTACTAATTGTATTTGTTTAAAAGTTTGAGTCAGTTCTATTATTTGATTGTTGATTTTTTTGTCTAGTGAACTGTCTTTTTGTTACAGTGAGCTGTTGACAACCCCCAATGCAATTATATTAGTTTTTATTTGATTTTCCATGCTGGTTAGTATTTGTTTTACATAGTTGGGTCCAGAGGTATTTGTCGCATATATATTTATGATTGTTATCTCTTCCTCTTGGATTTTTACCTTTTCAAGGATGTAGTGACCTTCTTTATCTCTCTTGGTCTGTTTTGGCTTTAAGTTCAGTTTATCTGCAAAACAATAGCTACCCCTACTTTTATCTGGGTTCCTGACACATGGAATATTGTTTTCCATATCTTGACTTTCAGTCTATAAATTAGTTTTTGAATCAAATGTGCTTCTTGTATGGAACATATAGTTGGATCTTCCTTCTTGATCCATTCTACCAATCTGTGCCTTTTGATTGGTGAATTTAGACCATTAACATTGATGGTTATAACTGATATATATCAACTATTCTTTTCATGTTATTTTATTGTTGTTGATTCTCCATGTTTTTTTTTCCATTCCTCTGTTTAATTGTTTCCCTTTCCTGATGTGTTCCTTCTGTTGAGGTTCATGTAGTTGTAGTCCTTTTTATTTTTTCCTAGAATGTCCTTCAAAACATTTTGTAGTAATGCTTTGATGACTATAAATTTCCTCAGATGTTCTCTGTCATGGAAGTATCTTATTTCTCCATCAGTTTTGAGAGATAGTTTTGCAGGTGCATCATTCTGGGTTGAAGGTTGTTTTCCTTTTCAATTTGAAATACTGCACTCCAAACTCTTTGACTTGAGAGTTTATGCTGAGTAATCAGCAGTAATTCTAATGTGATTTACTTTATAGGTGATTTTTTTCTTTTCTTTAATGGTTTTTAAGAGTCTATTCTTGTGCTGAATTTCTAGAATGATATGTCTGGTTGTATTTTTTCTTTATCTTGGCTATTTGGAGTTCTATATGCCTCACTTATCTATATGTCAAATTGTTTTTCTTTACTGGGAAAGTTTTCTGCTATGGAACTTAACATTTTTTCAATATCATTTGTGGTATCATCTGCTTTTTCAGTGACCCCAATCAATCTTGTTATTTTTCTTTGTCTCATCTTGAAGCTGCTGGATTGATTTTCGTGATCCCTTGCTATTTTTGTGAAATCTTTCTTTTCATGATCACTAACTGCAAGTCTGTTTTCTACATCTGATATCTTGTCATCACATTGGCTAAATCTGCTGATACTGCTGGATATCTGCTTGAATCTGCATTATGGATTTCATTTATTTCCTATACTGAGCATGCAAAGTTTCCATAATTTTCTTAAGTTTATCCATTTTTTTTTTGTCTGCTGTAGCATCACTAAGCACAACCTTTGCTTTAGATACCATCTCTGCAGTTATCTGAGAGGTTATTTCTGATTTGATTTTTTCAGAGCCTCATTAAATTCCTTTGTTGTTACTTCTTCAGAGAGGCTAAGTGGGAGGTGTTTTGGTTGTCCCATCTCATTGCACCTTGGGTTTGCCTTTGATTTACTGGATGTCTGGGGTTACATCTTGTTTAAGCATTTTCACATTTTCTTTTCTTTTTTCCCAGTTTAATTTCTGTGGTGGTGCTTATAAAATGCCTATAATGGTTTAGTTTATTGATAGTATTTAGGATCCTTAGGTAATGGCTACTTGTCTGAGATGTCTTCCAGATGCAGCTGGTTTTTTGATTTTGAGTCTCTTAAATTCGTTGGAGAAGAGAAATTGCCATTTGTTATTTGGCACTGTTCCATACTATTTTTTGTGACCCTTAGTCAATCTCAGTCATGGATTACCAAGAATAACAGCTGTTTAGAACAATTATGTCACTTTTGGCTTTGGGTCACACCAATATCCTAGAAAATGACAAATTGAGCTAATAATTAATTTGCCTCTTTTAATTGTGTGAACTGGATTTGTGGGTATATTAAAAAAAACTAAAACAAAAAAATGACATGCAGTATACAAGTCCTTAATAGGTCAGTTTTGCCTTCAGGGGTTAAAATTTAAAATGGACCAACGAGAAAGCAAAGGAGTAAAAGAAAAGTAAGAGATTAGAAGTAAGGTTTGAGGACAAAGAGGGATCATGCTGATTTTGGGAAACTGGTGCAGAAGACTGAGGGAAATAGACAAGGAAGAGTTAAAAGGAACAGAATAGAACCACAAACAAAAAGAGGCTGTAAACCATGTTCCCACTCTTATAAAAAGCAAGATCAAACAATGGAGAGAAAAATGAAATCAAAAAGCAAAAAATAAAAATGAACCACAGTAACAAAAACAACAACAAATAGAGAAAAATAAATGACCACTTCCAGGATTGTCTCTGCTTTCACTGGAAAACAACCTGTGGAGACAGAGTCCTGATCACTGCCAACCTATCCCAGCAGCCAGCAGTAGCTTTTTGGCCTTGTAGTGGATAATTTCATTGAGCCTGCACTTTCTGGCTGAGACCAGACTCATTAAGTTGGCAGCCATCTGAGCACTTTCCATGAGTCTGATCCAGCTGGAAACCACTAGATGGAGCCAGAAGCTGCTATGAATTCTAATTTCAGTCAGCCCCTTTCCAAGATGGCTCCAGGGCAATTGCCGTCTCCTGTGAGAGGGCTGAACCCTCCACACTCACCACCAGCCAGTGCAGTCCTTCAGGTACACTGTTCCCCTCCACTGCTTTGTGTCTCTGTAGAGGTCTCTGGGGTCACCAGCTGCCACCAGGTGTCTGTAGGTTCCAACCACTCTTGCGAATTGAGTCCTGTCTCAGGGAGAAGGTACTGCCAGCTACCCTCCACCTCCTCTGTAAAGTTTCTCTCTTCATTCTCTCCACAGTCCTCAATCCATGCTTCCTCGGTCCAAAGGACCCACTTCTCTTCTTGACCTCCTCATGCAGCCACACTCCAGCATCCTGATGGCAACTCTCTTAGAGCCTCCTTCTCTGCTGCTTACTGCTCTGACATCATTTGCATTTCTCTCTTGGATGCTTGCCCCTCCCCACTGAGGATTTGACATGACTTTCAAATAATAGTTCTTCAGGAGAAAACCAGAGGAAGCCAGTCAGGTCACTCAGCCCAGCACCTCCTGACTGCCCATTGCCTTAAGTCCCTCATGAGGAAACTGCCACCCTAAACTTTTTAATTATTATTTGCAACAGAAATTATCATCATACAACTAGTAGGTCTTATATTTGGAACTGTTCTCTGGGATGGGAGTATGCAAAAGTAGAAATTCTCCTTCTTGTCTTCCTCAGGACATAGGTAATATATGTCTGAAGTCCCAGCATAATTAATATGTCATAACACTGTCTTTCACTTTCAGATCTCAATTGAAAGAGTTTTGCCCTACAATAAATTACAGGACATTATGGGAGTGGTCTAACCTGGTAGAAGCCCAAATCAGCAATGCTTACCCTGAGGGCCACTTCCTCCTTCCTCCCCTGTTACAACTTCCTTCTTCCTTTCCCATGCACACAAAGCAAATCTCAATCAGCTCCTTCTGTGCCATAAATGCCCACCACAAGTGCCACATCTGCTCAAAGGTCACATATACTTCCCCATCCGTCTATATCTGGTCAAAGGAGATAGCCAAAATGTTACAGGTTGTGTGCTCCTTTCCATGTCCTCAATAAGTGGGTTCTTTTTTTACTTTTCACTTCTCCACTGTGCCAGAAATCTCTAACGTCAATGTTTACTTAATAGATATAAAACGTGCAATCTTTCTAGGAAGCAGACGGAAGGAGTATAATGATGTAAAGAAGCATCTAGGACAGAAAAAAACATTTATTCTCATGGAAATCTATGTAGGAGTAAACAGATAAGCATCATTCACTATATCGAGTCATTGAGTAGGAATTAAGCTTGTAAACAATTCAGGAATTTGGACTTTCTACCACTGCAAGTAGATACAAACACATGTAGGTGAATCATGAAGGAGTTCTGGGGTAGGGCTGTGTTCCATTCCTTGGATCAACTAGCAAAGTAAAGTGTGCATAATACTCACAGGGTTAGATTTCTGCAGATGTACCTGGTTAGAGACAAAGCATCAAATATTCAGGAAAGAAGGAAGCATGCAGAGTAAATACAATAAAAATGTTAAAATTTCCTGAAAGCTGTTTAATTTTAAGAATTACTTATTTCTGCTCCTGTTGAGAACTTTGCTGTCACTTTTAAGTTCAAGACATTTCTCTGTCACTTAAATTTATGTTACTTTTACTGATATATTTAAATCATCATAACTCAAGTGTTCTAGTTTTTAAAGTAGAAAAACTAATGATTAACACATGTGGCAATTATAAGAATTAAGCAACAGAATACACATACAAAAACACATAGTGCAACATAGCAAATAGAAAGTTTTTGATATTATTATTATAGTGATTATGGAAGTTGTAATTTGCAAAGACAGTTTTATTGTCTCATTGGGATGCAAATCAGAATTACATTGTCAGGCAGATTTTCTTGCTCCTAAATCACCTCATCTGGAACTTTTAAGTCACCTGTGCAAAGCTGAGGCACATAGGTTGGAATAAAGCTTGAGCACTAGAGGATAGATGCTTGAGGTATAGTTTAAGAAGGTAAATAGATGTTAGGGAATGAACAACCCATGATAACCTCTCTAACATATGGAGTATTTATTTGTCCTTCAGAAAATCCCATGTGTTGAGAGTATTGATAGGCAAATGAATTTGCAGTTTAATTAGGTTTTCAGAAAACTGAGAGATGAACAGCCATAAACATTCTATGGTGGCTGTCATTGTCTTCCCCAGAAGCATACATGTGTGAAATGCAACAAATTTGGTTATTATATAAAAATTCAATAAGAGAATTTAATCAAATTAATAGTATTAATTTGTATTTTCTTTAAGAAAACTTTAGCTACAAAAAGAGAATAACTTGGATCTGAAAAGGCTATTCCTGATACAAAGTTACTTTAGTAAATGTACTGGCTTAACGTAATGAATTCTTGGCATTAAGAAGGGGCCAAAATAAATCCCATTCTCCTCTGTGCTGCAAATTTGATGGCCAATCAACAATGAAATAAAGTAGAGTAACAATGACTGACCTGCCTTCAACAGATTCGTGAAACACCTACTAGTTGTTGCCTATTACCTGAAAATCAAATTAGATCTTTAGAACCATGGTCCCAAAGGCTTACATAAAGGCTTAAAGAGGAATTAATGATCTTCAGAAATAAGTATTTCAGAAATATCTTGTTACAGTCAGGGTAATTTGGGATCAACCAGAGAAGCTTTGAATAATTTGACATGGGGCAGTACTTACTTCTCATAGTAACAGTAAATTGTTCCCAATCTAAATATTCAAATTCTGTACTACACATAAACATTATTGGGCTCCAATTTGAATTGAGACATGGCTTGGATTTACAGTTTAGCCTAATGATCAAAATCCAGCTATTCTATCATAAAATTCATTGACCAAATACTTGTATTATTATATTCCATGCCCCAGTTAGCTTCTCCATTTCTAGGTGTTTCCTTGCTACATTTACATGTTACAATAGGAGCAGTCATATTTTTATAAGATGAGCATTATCTCTCTGGTCATAGGCAATTTGTCCAAAGAGGAATCTCAGACTCAAATTAGTTGTTTCCACAAAAACTTTATGTAGGATCCAAGGAAGATAATTAGATTGAGTGCATCTCCAGAAGGCTGAACAAAAACACAGAAACATCAACTTCATTATGTGGAATGAAAAGAAGACAGTGCTAGGCCAAGGCAGGAAGAAAGAAAAGGAAGATATAAGTAGATTCTTGTTTTTATTCTTCAGCCTAGTCTTACCTTATTCATGATATTCTACCGTGTTCTTTTCCTTTATTTCCATGTAAAGCTAATATAATCTCAATTTTTCTGTCTGTATGTGCTAGTTGGGCTATACTTCTTATTCTCTCTCTCTCTCTCTCTTTTTTTTTTTTTTGTACCGGGGATTGAACTCACAACCTTGTGCTTACCAGGCAGGCACTAATGGCGCTGATCTAAATCCCCAGCTATACTTCTTATTCTTGCACCTAGGATATTATTCACTAAAGCATACTGTGATTCCATTGAGGATTTGGAAAAAAGATAGTATACCATTAAATACAACTGAACCACAAACCTGGACAAAGCTAAACATTTTTTGTGTGTGTCTCACAGTCTGTAAAATTCCATACGCATTACAGAGATGGCCTATAGTTCTCCTTTTTGTTTAGGTCTTTCTCTGGTTTTGGTATCAGAGTAATGCTTGCTTCCAGGAATGAGTCAGCAAGAATTGCTTCCTTTTCAATTTCATTAAAGAGTTTGAGGAATATTAGCATTAAGTTAAGTCTTCTCTAAATTTCTTGTAGAATTCAGCCATGAATTTGTCAGGACCTGGGCTTTTCTTTGTCAGAACGTTTTTAATTATGCTTTCAATTTCAGTAACTGATACTGAGTTATTGAAAATTTTTATAACTTCCTGATTCAGCTTTGGTAATTCATTCATTTGTAGGAAATTGTCTATTTCTTCTATGTTTTTTTTTCTATGTGAGTAAAGATTTTTGAAGTAGGCTTCTGAATTTCCACAAGATTTGTAGTTATTTCACCCTTTTCATTTCTCATTGCATGAATTTGACATTTTTCTGTCCTTTTCTTGATAAGGCTGGCTAGGGGTTTATCAATTCTGTTTATCCTTCAAAAAACCAAGTCTTCAATTCATTAATTTTTTGTATTATTTTCTTAGTCTCAATTGCATTCATTTCCACTCTGATCTTTATAATTTCCTCCCTTCTATGAGCTTTGAGCCTGGATTGCTCTTCTTTGTTCTAGAAGCCTGAGGTACAGCATTAGGTTGTTTATTTGTGCTCATTCTGTTTTACTGATGTGAGATAAATAAGATGTGGTGTTTTTATACAACAGAGTACTACTCAGCTATAAAGAAATATAAACTGGAGCCTTTTATAGGTAAATGGATGCAACTTGAGTTCACATTCATAGGTGAAATAAATCAGACTCATGTAAATATTGGATTTTTTCCCTCGTGTAAAACACTGAAAAAGTAAATAAGAACCAAAATATATAATAGATATTGTATAAATGAAAAGGGAAACAACTGCCTAAAAAAAAGAACAACTGAGATGGGAAAAGGAAAAAAGAAGGGAAATGATTATATATATATATATATATATATATATATATATATACTTAAAATCTTATATATATATTTAAATTTTATATATAATGGTATTATATATAATATATACTACTAATTTTTGTTCATCAAAAAGAACAGTTTGTGCTTTTATTTGATTGTTTCATGTTTTGTTCATGCTATATCTTATAATCTGATGAACTACTTTGCAGATAATATTATGTAATAATATTAACCATTGCTAATCTCCTATTTTGTTTTGAAGTTCTGCATCATCATTTTCATTCTTTTTCATTTAAAAAAATCTAGTTGGAAAAATATGCTTTATGTATTATGAATCTCTAAGAGGCCCATATTTTAACATGTTGCACCTGAATGTGTTCATTCAGTCTTATTTAACCAAACCCAGGTTATCACCTGAAGACAACCAGGACTAAAATCCAGATTTAAGAATCTCTTTCTCTATCCTTCCATTACAATATGTGCCTTTTATCAAAGTCATAGGAAATGGAAAGACAAGCAGCAGTTTTCAAAATATGTGAACTATTTAGGACATTCTTGTCACTCTCTGAATGTAATACCCTTAAGAGGCATTTTTTAGTTTATGGAAAAAAGGTAAAACAAAATTTCATAACAAAATTATAGGAGAATAGCAATAGTTAATACATTGCATATTGTTAACTTTAAAGTAGTTTTTCAGAATACAAGACATGGTCATTAAAATTTCTCTAATCAATATTAGCACAAACCTACCTTTTCCTTGAGCTAAGAGGTACTAATAGTATAAATGCCTCGAATTTTTTCCTTTTCTATTCTTTCCCCCCTTTTATAGGGTCCTGTCCTAGATCCCCGATCTGGCAAAGGAGTGTACAGTGGAGGTTAAATAAAAAGAGACAATTGTATGATCTTTTAGGGCTCCAGGAGGGTCAATACCCTTTAAGATCAAGACAAAGGCTTCTCTGGATCAGTTCACTTTTAATAGGTTCAAGGACAAAAGGCAGAGAAAATGAGGAAAGTTCACACAATGAACAGGACCTTGGGACTCACTTCAAGGACGTATCCAAGTAATGAATCAAGTCAATTCAGTAGCACTGTCTTATGAAGGCATGGTAGGAGTGAGAGAGTAGGAGTGATTCCTGCAGCTACAGTCTCTATCTACTTAATTGGGGTTGGAGCCAAGTGTCCGCAGCTGTGGCCTTATCTTGCCCTTTGAGGTATCTCTGGCCTCACAGACTACTACAAGTCTCAGCCAGGATCAGTGATTCATAGAGGTTCACTTACTATGAATCAGCTCCCATCACCAGACAAGGGGCCGAGGCCTAGGACACAGTCACAGATAAACATAGAAAGCCAATTAGTAAAATTTAAATCCTGCTCAGAGCTGCTTCTAGTGGTTTTCACTAGCCTAGATCCTTTTCCTTTTGAACAACTTTTTTTCACTTAACAGTATCTATTTTAGACTTTATTTACTCTTTTAACTTCTCACACCAGGGAGGCAATAGGATGTTTACACATGTGAGACTGATTCATTTCATTTATGAGCACGGTCTGCCACTGTGGAAGTCACTGTGGAGATTACTCAAAAAGCTAGAATTAAGGGTCCCATTCAACCCAGTTTTCCCTCTTCTTGGTATCTTCCCAGAAGAATTAAAAACATCATACCACAGCAATATATGCATACCCATAGAGCAGCACAATCTGTGATAGATAATTCTTGGAAACAATACAAATGCCCATCAATCAAGGAATGAATAAAAATGATGTAGTATTTTATACAATGGAGTACTATTCAGCCATAAAGAAGGATAAACTTGAGAATTTATAGGTAAATGGATGCAAATCAAGATCATACTCATAAGTGAAATAAATCAATCTCACATGAGACATCTTGAGTTGACAGTCAAAACACATAACGCCAATATGTCTAATATTCAAACTATGATTTGTTTTGTTTTGTTTTCTTACTTTCAGTTGAATGATGTTTGTCAACAAGGTAAACTTGTTTTGCCTCATTTTCTTCACATGTAAAGTGGGGACACTTCTAGTATCTATTTTCCATGGTGACTGTGATGAAAAACTTATTTAATAAAAAATCTGCATGAGAAACCAAGGAGTTGTTTACTTGTTGTCAGTTCCAGCTACCTTTTTATGAGCCTTTCTGCACTGTCAAGAGAGCATCAGTAATGCTGCATTTCCTAAATCTGCTTCCATTTTGATTCTGGTTATAATCAAGGGTAAAACACCAGAGAGGTGCTTTCTTGTGAGCATTGAGTCTGAAACTGCTATGTGGGAAAAGGAAAAAGGATAGGCTGTGAATTACACATTTTGAAGATACAAATTTTGCCAGCAATAATGTGATGATTACTGCCAGCCACTTGACCAGTGATTTCTCTGCTAAGTAGGTGGCTCCTGAGAGTGAAAAGAAGAGCATTCCTTGCAGAGAGGCCAATTTATGCCGTTTGAGTTTCTCCCAAAAGCAGTCTGTCTAGGCCTCTACTTATTCTGTGATCCTTTTAATACCTACAGTAAATCCCTTTGTAAACTTGACATGTAGGATAGGATTCTTGAAAAAGAAAGTGTGAGAAAAAACAAAAATTAAATTTTGAAAATATTGCCTGCAGTAGAATTTGTGAAGCACTCACATTATATCTCTTGTGATTATTATTTTAGGGACTGTTTTGAGGCAATATTTCAGGATGCACTAATTATCCTCTAAGTATCCAAAAGTAATAAACAGACACTCTATTGTAGAAAATATGACTATGGTGAGTATGTATTAGAGACAAATGAAATTACTTGTTTGATTGTGACGTGTTTATTAAAGGAGACATATTCTCTGTATTAAGTGGCTTCGTCTGAATATGGGCCAATATGTCTACAGAGAGGGACAGAGAGACAGATGGAAAGAGACAGAAGCAATACAGACATGGAGCTCAGAGAGAAGCGACCATGATGCAGTAATATTTCTTCATTAATTTCTACAACAGAACCCAAATTGTAAATCTTACCAGTTACTTAGTCATAGAAGCAATAATTTCCAAGAAGGAAATCTGTTGATATCATCTGGAAACAATAAGAAGGAAACATTCATGGAAATCAAATTACTCTTGACTAATATGACTTTAATTTTTACTAGATTTTGATAGTGGCACATAAATAAATACCAGTTGAAACTAATGTTAACTTGAAATTTCTTTAGTATTTTTAATTAAAATACTTGAAGGCCTTCCATTTTTTATTTACAGAATACATGACTTTCAAGTTTCTAGAACAATCAATAAATGCTTCTTCATTTTTTTGCTTTCCTACTATACCCTACAAAGTTACAAATTATTTTTTATCATCTAAACACTTATCACCATCTACTATTATCTTTTAACATCACCAGTTATTCCAGGCGAATTAACATGTAATGTATAGCAAATATTTCAATTGCCTAGAAGATATTAAGTTCATTGAATATGAGTTTTAATAAATGCCAATAAATAATAAATTTAAATAGATGGCTCCTTTTAATTATTTGGAGGCATCAGAAGAAATACGAGAAACAAAAACATTGTAGATACTATCATGAAGTTGAATCTATGATGTCAATTTTAAAGCAGTTTTATTCAAGCTGGTATTTCCAGTTGACCATAGAAGGGAAGATACCAGCCATTGGGTTACACTGTGAACACTCTGGGAGCCTTGTTTTCTATCCCGTTTCTTTATTTTATACTAACTAACCAGTCAGCATGTCCCACAGATTTTATCTCTAAATTCCTCAGTATGTGCTCATTACTTCTCTCGTGGAAAATACACTTCAAGATATCTTTCTTCCTCTTTCATCTCCTTATCTACTTGCCAAAGGAATTGTGATTTTAAGGAGGCAAAATAACATTTAACTTTCAAAAATTATAATTCACTGAATGATAACTGTAAGCTAAATCTCAACACATATTTATCCATATAATTGCCACAATAATTTTAAATTTGGTATCCACCATGCAGAGTAACCATCAGTCAGAATTTCAAAAAGTGGCACTGTGAAATCACCTTCTAAATATATTATGATCAAATCACTTGGTCACTAGTGCTTTAACTATTCCCATATGGCAAAGTGAGGAAGAGGAAGGGATTCATTACTAAACAGTCAACCTCAATGTTTGCTTTTCAATTAAAAGCTCTACAAAGATTCAAAGCAGCAATTATTTAGATGACAAAGTAGGTTAAAAAAACAAACAAAAAACCAACATAATACATTCCAAAATTGGAGATAATCTAAAAGACATGTTATTAGAAAAGTCATTGTTGGTATATAAGCCATAATATATTATTTTCATTTTTCCCTATGTTCTCAACTATATTTTTTTAGTCATTTTAAATTTATGTTATGTAACACTTGCAAAATCAATTATAAATAATGGTTAAATATGTTTGAATTCAGGCAAACACAAAGAGGGCATAAGTTCTTGTACATGCTATTTGAAATAACAGGGCATTCACAAAATATGATTCCCATGGTCCTTATACAAATATATTCCAATGACTTAAATAGGATATTAACAACATCTTGTAAGTATGTGAAGCACTGAAAAAAGGATTTAACATTGAAGAAAGTCTAAGAAACAATAGATATTTCAGTAAGGACAGAGCTTCTCACACAGCCACACTGTCACATGATTATGGGTAAGTAAAGAGACCTGGGATATGTTTGCCCTTGGGATATCTCCGCAGGATACTATGAAGCTGGAAAAAGACATGACTACTCTCATATATTCTGGAATTCTGAACAAATTTGTTTTTTTTCATAGAGTTCCAAGACATGAAAAAGACAGACAGCATTGGGTTAGGTATTTTGGTTCCTGGAAACACCACATCTTAATAAACTAATCAAAAAGTGAACTCATTACTGTTAGTACCAACAAACTTATGCTTGATGGGTTAAAACTCACATTTTTCAATTTTTTAAAAAACAGTGATTCTACAGTGATCATAAAAATGTTGATCAAAAAGTGAAAAAGATTTTAGATTATTATCCTTAGGTGTTTTGGATTTCTTGGTTTAAAGTTTAATTTTAGTCATAAGATAGTTTTTATTTAATTCTCAGAATTTTTAATCTGCATTATCAACCAGAAAGAAACATATAAAGATTTCCTATATATGATTAAAACAACCTATTCAACTTCTGGACCTTTATTCACAATTCAATACAAAAATCTAATGCTCTATGAAACTCACTTTTATAAACTTACTTTATAAATTTGTTTCGAGTATTTGTTCTTATACACTTCAAATGCATCTAAATAAAACAAAATTATAGAAAGATGTAGAAATTCAAATAATAGTTTTAATAAGAGAATGTAAATTGTCAAGACTGTAATTGATAATTATCACAACTCTACTTTTGTCCTAGTTTTTTTTTTTAAACTGTAAGTGAGAAATCGGAATGAAAATGAATAAAGATACAAACTGTGTTTGCTCTTGGAATGATAGATGCTTCATGAACAAAATGGCTTCATTGTTTAATTATCCAAAAAACTACTGGAACTTGGTTTCCATCTGAAACAATTCATTGTTTTAAACATATACACAAATAATGAACAAACACCAGTAAGATAATAACATCACCTTGAGTTATTTTCCTTTCTGATCTTTATATCTATATAAATGTCACTTCTGTCCTCTTAGTTGATTAAGAGTGGGTCTACTGTAGGGATATGTTCATTCTCTTAGTCCAGACCAATATCAAGCTCTTTATTGGTTCCACCTCCAAGAACACTTTAAATTCATCCAATCCCATCTCTGTTTTACTGTCTTAGTTCATCAATTTTATCTGTCCTACATTGAAGGCAGTCACTCACCAGTTTTCCATAAACATCAAATTCTCTTCTAAAGTATACAATCTCCAAGTAAGAATTAAAATAACAGAGCAAATAATAGACTGAAACATCTTTCTGTTGAAAACTTTGAGTATCATTGCAATCAGATTTTTTAGTTAACATAGAAACTTCTATGACTTATAAAAATGATGGCAAAACTTTTAGAGACCCAGTGCCCAAACTGCAGCCCAAAATGTACTTATTTATTGCAAAGTACCTGGACTAAAATTAAACTGTAATGCTTGGCTACTGGGTGACTTAGCTCTTGTAACAACTGAGTTTGCTCTGTGCGCCTGCTGTGGTGTATGTGCCGTACATTTGCCACCCCTGACCTATAATGACTCCTGTGATGTTTTCTTCTGCTTATTGCTATCTTAATAGAAGACAGAAATTCCTTCTACCTTCCAATATAGATTTAGAAGGCTCTATTCTTTTTGTTTGAAAATTTCATCACTTCTCATCTGTCTTTTTTTTTTAAAGAGAATAAAACACAAGAGGACAGATCCAAGCAGATCAGAACAGAACAATGTAAGCAACACAGCACTTCACAACAAGACAATTGGATGTTAACTGTAGCTATCATAATGTCTCTTTCTTTGAAATAGTTGAGCTTAACTTTACACACAGTAATGTCAACCATAACAAAATAGAATAAGACCACTCAAGAGAATGAAAGTATTAAAGGCATTCTGAACCAAAAAACCAAAGATGAACACTAGCTACTATATTATCTCATTTTCCATAAAAAATTTGTTTAGACTTCATACATATTAAAATCCAATAAGACACAACATGATAGAACCAATGGTAATAGAAAAACAAAAGCATGATAGGACTTCAGAGCAAGATGGTATTAAATCAGCAATGGCTGCCATATTGTCTTTTCTTCAAAGTAACTGTTCATACCATCACATATATTAAGATCAAACAAAACAGAATAAAACCATTCCAACCAATGAATGAAAACATAAGACTTTGAAGCAATATAATGGTATCTCAACCTCTGATACTTTTTTTTGAAAGCTTGTTGTCTGAGAATCAAAACAATTCTTTTCATCCTTTAAGGCCCCCAATATTCTCAGTTAAGGTACTTTGTTTACAGAATTTCAGAATTTTGATTTATAAGATTGCTTTATATTCTAAATAGGCAGCAATCACCTCGGGATGGAGGACAAAACCTCCTTAAGTCATCTTGTCAAGGAAAATCCTTGTCTGTCCATATGGCTTGCTACATGGCTTGTTTCCCCATTTGATCACTATTTAATCAATATTACCCTAGTGACAGCTTCTTATATACTTATTGGTTGGCCATAGTTTTGTCCCATCTCACATCTGTCCTATGATTTGCCATTGGATCAATATTACCTAAGCAACTATACTTGTAACCTTATTGATTGATTATAGTTCTGGCCTACCTTATGCCCACCTCGCTTCATGGCTTTGCTCAGCAAATCACCTCTGAGAAGTGGGGTTGGTGGGCAATCCATTTTCCAGGTCTCCTTCTCTCCCTCTCAAACAGAAGTTTTCTTTCTCTAAATGGATTCTTCCTACTCTTAAAAAAATTGCTTTGTAGGTTTATTGTTCATCTCCACATAGCAGGTGATAACTCTTAAGAAGACATTTGGTTTGTTGTGCTCACAATCATATATTCAGCGCCCAGTACTTGCCATTTGTACAACTCTCTGTATGTGTGCTTTGAATGAATAAATGCTCAGTTATTGGGTCTTGGTTATTGTACTCTATTTTTCAAAGGAGAGAGGGCTTCTATCTTATTGTTACTTCCTATATCCACCAAGGTAATACAAAATACTGAGAAATATCTGTTCTTTTTTGTACCACTGATTCAAATGAAGGCAAAAACAAATTTCACTAGGAATTAAATTCCTGAGACAGTTGGGCTGTGTATTTCATGCCAAATTATTAGGGAGCAACAAGGGCAGCACAGGGTTCAGCGTTGCTGTGATTTCATACTTATGAATCATTTCAGTCATTTCTTTTGAGGAGTCATTTAGATGAGAGGAAAATAAAATTTTTTTCCAGTCATACAAATGCTACATTTCTGTAAGTTTTAAATATCTTACAAGTAAATATAGAATAAAAAATAGGCTTTTTCTTGCTTTTCTTCTTGGAAAGAGGCTGATATTTATACATTTGATAGTATGTTCCTGTTGCTTGTTCAGATGCCTGGCACCACTCAACTGAGAAGTTTCCCCAGCTTCCATAACCAGCAAGAATTTGAAATTTTGCTAAATGTTCTTCAGAATCTTTCTCTAGCTCCAAGGTCTGTAGTTCTCATAATATTGCAATTTACATGTGAATTTCCTTTCACAGCCTGGAGGGTACCAAAATGAATAAAATTTCCTTCTTAAGTCACATTTTTCCACAAAGACTGTGTAGAGAAAAAAATCATGAAGAATATGTCATAAAAATTATGCAGTAATTATCAGAAACATGTTTATATTTAAATGTAAGTTTTGCAAGACAGATGCATAAGTAATTAAATTAACTTTAGTTATAAATATTCATTCAAATTAAACAATAGTTATTAAAAATACAGAATATCATTTCAGTTTCCATATGAACCATAATAATGAAGTTTTGCTGCTTTTGATAATTTTGAAGCTGGAGACATCAATTCTGATACAAAGGTAAAACATAACATAATGATATCAGCCTTCTCAAACAGGGAACAACTTGAAATTTTATATGATAGTGATGAATTGCTCATTTTGATGATGCTTTGAAATAGTATTTAAATGAAGATCTTTAATGTTTCATGAAACTCAACTATCTGAGTCATCTATTGATCAGCAATAAAATTACTGCCACAGATTAAGATTTACTGATCCCTTACCTCTGTTTGCTAAGTCTGCAGACAATACAGTATAGTAACTTGATCAAGAGAAATGGTTAAGCAAAGAAATGTATTGTCTCACAATTCTGGATTCTAGAAGTCTAAGTCCAGTGGTTAAGAAGCTTGTATTCTTCTGATGAATATGGGAGAATCTATTCCATGAGTCTTTTCCAGTCTTTACAGTTTGGCTAATTATCTTTTTCACGTCTTCATTTATAAAAACTTCCCTTTGGTTTTTGTCTTCATCTTCACATGATATTTTCCTTGTGTGTGTTGTTTTGTGTCCAAGTTCTTCCTTTTCATCAGGCCATACTTATATTAGGTTGGAGTCCATCCTCATGACTTGATATGAATTTTCCCATATCTGAAAAATTCTATTTCAAATAAAGTCACTTTTTTAAATACCAGGGGTTAGAATGTCAGCATACTATATAAATTTTGCAAGGTCAACTCATAACAGTTACTAAGAAGTTACCTTTTATTGTCTCATTTAATCCTAAGCCAGTAGAATGAAAGGTGCTATTTTTCTCACTTTATAGTGGAGAAAACAGAGACTTCTGTGGGGTAAATACATTTTTCAGAGCAAAGTAGTAGATGTCAGGTTCAGAAGAAAAACTAGGTTTAACTGACTCAAATTCCATGTTCTTAAAATGACATTTTAAAACAACTAAACAAAATATAACTTTTAAACAAGTTTCATAGTGGCTTGTGTGAAAGTAACACTATTTATTTTTGAAATCTCATTATTCAAAACATAGTACAATAGGGTAAAGTAAATCAAAACAAGCAATAGGAGGGAAAATGACAGGGGTAAAGAAATGGTATGCATATATTTTTAAAAATTGCTGTTTATTTTTTAAAACTTTTGTTACAAGGATGGCTTCTTCATTTCATAGAGATAAATAATAGAAATAAATAAATAGAAGATAATATCTAAAGTTGGTTTTCAAAGTCACAACCCAAACAAAAGAAAACCTGTAAGACAGAGATACAAACATACAAATGATATGTTTTTGTTGTTGCTTTGTTTTGTTTGTCCTTGGGAATGGAATTCATACCTTGGGTTTGACAGGAAGCCGCTTATGCCACTGAGCTGTCTCCCAAGCCCATAAGTGATAATTTTGATAAAATACCACCTGTAATCTAAATAACTATTTGCTCATTCCATCTTTAAAATTTTAGACCAGATAATTTATTTTTTTTAAATCAGGATTCTAATATAGGGAAATATGTAGTTTATTTCAATATAAACCCTTTACAAGTCATTATCTTGTCTTATGAATATATAATATTTGGACCTTGCAAATATGGATAACTGTGCTATGATAGTCTTCTGTAGGCAATCATATATACATTCGATTTTTTTTGATAGGATAAAGGGAGCTTGCTAGCAATATCTTGGCTGCTGTTACATCAGCTTTCTCTATAATTATTCCTCATCTTTTCAATTCTGACCATCCAAATTGGTAGACTCCTTCTGAAATATTCCCTCAAACTTATGGTGATGAAAATCAAATAACTTTCCTTGACCAGTCTAATGTTAAAAATTACTGAAAATAAACAACATTTAACTGAAACACCTGCTTCAAGAAATTCTTTTTTGTGAGAGGCTGAACCAATCAATACAGGTAACTTACCAAGGCTAATGATGTGTGTTCAAGAGCCACTTCAAGGGCTTCTTTGTGATGTGTCCACTAGTTTGAGGCTGTCCACTTCTAGTGAGTTTATACCTTTACAAGTGCCACACTAAAAGCATCACACACGCCAGATCCAAACAACATACATAATAATAAATATCTCTTGATGTCCTACTTTTATCACATACTGTGATTGTCAAAGTGGTGTTACCTTTTCTTTCAAAATGTCTAAAGAATTTATCTTTGTTTGTAATAAAATTTTCTAGTGGTGTTTTTCAGAGTAGGCAGTCACCAATGGAAAGCTAGCATTTGGAAATACAACAACTTCTACTTGTAATAATGTAGGTATACCAACAGTGGCCATAGTAGAAAAAGCTGTAGAAATAGAAGCAATATTGGCAACAGCAAGTACTCCAGATACTTTCTTTTTAAATTAGGAATATTGGGGCTGGTGATATAGCTCAGTGACACAGCGCCTGCCTGGAAAACATGAGGTCATGTGTTCCATCCCTGGTACAAACAATAAATAAATAAATTAGGAATAAGGGACTCATACATTCCATATAATTAAAAAGATATGCAGTTGAGATATGTTTCCAGATTATCAAACTATATCAATAATTTTGAAGTAAAATTTAAGCCAGGGATGGTGGCTCACACCTGTAATCCCAGTACATGGGAGGTTGAGGCAGGAGGATTGTTACAAGTTCGACACCAGCCTGGGCTACAAAGTAAACTCAAGGCCAGACTTAACTCTGAACTGCGTGGCTGGATCCTGGGCCACAGAAAGGCAAAAAAGAAAAAAAAAGATTAAAGTAATATTCAATCTTCTACATTCTTAAGAAACTTATTAAAATAATAACCAGACATGAATTCTTCAAGTATACACAGATTTGGTTTTTTCTAGTTTATAAGAGTCTCAGAAAAACTCTTGAGAGTTAAGTAAAATTATGCCCATTTTATAAACATAGAACTCAAGATGAAGAGAAATTCAACGTTATCTCGGGTACTACGTGAATAAATCCTTCAGATTTAAAACCCCATGTTCACTCTTCCATGTCACACTGTACATTCAATACAACATTGAAGCAGTAATTCACTGCCTGGAATGACATATTATTTAGTACACTGTAGCTACCTCTATGAAATGAAACAACACATTCTCATCCTTGTACATTTTATTTTGTGCTAAAATAAGTATGGCATTTTCACTATTTTTAGTGGGACTTAGTTCATAGTGAACTCATCTGTTCGTATATTTGTCTGCTCAGTGTCTTTGCAGATAGAACACGTGAGGCATTCATCTTCATATTGCTCACTGAATGATACCTGGAAAATAGGGAAGTAATAGGGAGTCATTTAGATATGTTGAATGAATGAATGAATGAATGAATGAGTGAATGAGACCTCTGAAAAATTAAATGGTTTGATTGTATAACTTAGTGTTTCAAACCAACTCTGAGTATTTTGTATATGCAACTACCATTCCAAATATAACTGTTCTTAAAGTTTTGCACATTGACTTCTCCTGCAATAAGTTCCTGTTTTGCGGTACCATTATCATTTTTGTTATGCACATGTTAAAAATGGTCCATAGCAAAGCAAGGCAGACAGAAGGTAGCCAGCAGTGAAACAGAAACCAGAAAGTGTCAGCAGCCTTTCTTTCTGTCACTTTTATATTCTGCTAGGCTATCTGGCTTAGCAAGGGTGTAAAACTAATCAGTAGATCAATTTAGAAATCACACACCCTTAGACCTATGCTTGATCCTACTATTACACCATGAAACAACCACACATTCTAAATTCATTAAGCTCTGGAAAAGTCCCACTTAAGACTGCATGAGGCTTTTGGGGACATCAAGCAATCATAACATTTTGCCTCTAGTTCCCCGAAGACTCATGAACATCTTTTTATTAAGCTGCACAGGGGTTGAGTCCCTGGATTGCTGAGCACTCTTCACCCAATTGTAAGGAACAAATTCTACAGACTACCAGAATTCTGAAGTGTGGTGCTTTTGGGCTGTCTTCTCAAAGCAGTCTTTGACTCTAGGGTCCAGAGGCTAGAGATCTGAGATGGGTTTTGTTATGTCCACAAGCCATCTTTTCTGTTTTCTTCTGAAATACTTGGCTTTGTCTTGATAGTCTTTTTACCAACAAATTTTTCTTTTGTTCCATCTTTGCAGGCCACAAGTATACTGGAAATGCCCTTCTGGCCAAACTCAAAACATTTTAAATCATTCTCCTGGAATCTTTGCTCCTGAATTTCCAAATAAATCTGGCTAAAAGTCTCAAACAATAGCCACACCACCTTCTCAACATCAGACTGCTTTGAAATTCCTCCCGCAAAAATAATTAGTCTATTGCCCTTAATCTCAGTCTCAGGCAATGGTATTAGACAGGAGAAAAATGCAGACTAAGTTTCTGCCAAGCTATAACACACAGAATCTGTAGTCCAACAATCAATGCAGTCCTCCCTGGATGAAACTTCTTGTACGTTGCCGAGACTGGCATCATTTTTACCAGCATTTTGGTATTCTGAGCTCTGATCAGAATCTCACATACAGAACAGTTTAATGCTTGCCAGGATGTTCTTTCATTTGATATCTCTGAAACTTTTCAAAATCTTTCCACAATCCAGTTCCAAAAGCTTCTGAACCACAGGGCCAGGTAAAGTCACAGAAATGACCCCACTTTTCTGGTACCAAATTCTGTCTTAGTTACACCGCTTATTGGTGAGACAAAATATACAACACTCGAAATTAAGAGAACATGTTTATTTGGCTCACAATTTGTAGAGGTTTCAGTCCATAGTTGCCTGACTCCAAAGCAGGGTGGGATTGCAGAGGGTCATGCAAGAAGTTAAATAATCCATGACAAAGCAGGGGCAGGTAGAAGGTAGCCAGCAGTAAAGCAGCAACCAGCAAGTGGCAATAGCACCTTCTTTCTGTCCCTTTAATATTCTGTCCAATCTACCTGGCTTAGGGTGGGTGCCAAACCAATTAGTGGACTAAGTTAGTACTTACACACCTTCAATCTTAGTGCCCTTAATCCTGACAGTGCACCGTGAATCAGTTTCACTATCACACACATTAGATCCAGCCATTCTTGGAAAAGCATCACCTATCACCTCCTGAGGTTTTGGGGAACATCTAAACACAAAAAATAACATATGATATTATAAAAATTTTCTTGGTAACTTATGGTTATATACTTTTTCAACCAATAACTTACCTTGAGCAAGTTTTAAAATTCACACTTTTTTATGAGTCTGATTTTGAATAAATATAACATAACCTTACATAAACCAATCAATATACATTTTTAGCTAGTTTGCTGCAGATATATCTTTGTAAAAAAATAAAACACTTTGTTCTCAAATAAGACTATTACTCGTAGTACATTTTAGGTTGTAAAATTTTTTTGTTATAAGTATGTACATATTTAAGTGTCTAATTAGTAATTTCCAAACTATCCTTACAAGGATTAAGAGAATTACATGCTGATTACAATTCGCAAAATCTTGTCTCTTTCCTATTCTGAATTTCCTCATTGTTTTAATCTTTGCCAGTTTCTGAATTATGAGTAATAGTAAATTGTTTTGAATTATGTAAATTTTGCCGTTCTGTAAAAATGATTATACTAAATTGCCTATACGTGCCTGAGTCTGTCTAAACTACTGTTTTGCTTTAAGAATTTTATGTTAATTCTTATATCATAAATGTGCTTCTGTAACTATATAAAGTTAAAAATGTTATATATTTCTCTTTTTCCTATTTACTCAATATTGTACGTGTTATTCTATTCCATTTGTTGTTTCATGTGATTTTAAATATTAAAATCATCATTTTATAATATTAAAATTAAGTAATTGGAATTTCAACGGTGTATGTAGTCACTGCTTTGGCAGAATTAACACCTATATACTTCAAATGTTTAAATCTATAAATGCATTAATTCCACAGTTACTCAAATCATTTCTTAACTTCACAATAAAGTGAATTAATTTTTACTTGTCTTGTACTTTTTTAATGTTCTTAAATTTATATTAAGTTTTATCCAATCTTTAGTACTAAATATTACATAAATTTTGAAAATTTCATGTGTCAGGATAATTTATTGATGTCTTTATTAATTTTTTAATTGTTCACTTTTTATACTATCACTTATTCATTGTTAGTTTTCCTAACTATATTGTCACCAAATTGACACACACTTACAATTTTCTATTTTTTTCTAATTTTTCCAAACTTTTATTTATTTGAATTTTTTTTGCCAGAATTGTCTTAAATTGTAATGATGAAGGCTGGATGTTTAGATCTTGTTCTGGACTTTGAAAGAAATTGTCTTTCTATTTTACTGCTGAGGGCTAAGCTTGATTTTGTTTTGAGACGTTCTTTTTTCATTTTAAGGAAGTTCTTTTGATAACTAGTAGGATGTATTTTAACTTCAATGAATTAGCTTAATTTTCTGGTTAAAGAATTGCTTTTGGCATCTGTCTAGACTGTCACAGTTTCTGTTATTTGACATGCTCTTGAGGTGGTTTGTTAATAGAGTCACAGTTTGGAGCCATTCTAAAAGTTTTATTATAGATCCTACTTCATCATTCAAGTTATGTGTTCTTTTTGGACATGCCTTTTTCTTTTTTTATCAGAGTTGCATTAGTTTTAAACAGTAAATTAGGAATGCCTCTTTTTATTTTGGAATAGTTTATAGGAATAGAATTTTGTTCCAAATAGTTTGACATTTGTTAACCTTATAAGAATGTTTAACTGAGGTACCAGCCCTTCTTGCCAGCCTAATCTCAGTGCTTCCATGAGGGGTTGTGGTGAGTGTGGAGGAGATAATAAACGATGCAATCATGCCAAACAGTATTGAGCAGAATAATTTATTCCTTTTTTGTTTCTTTTTCTTCTTTTGTTTAAACCATTAATCCCCATTCTGGAAAAGGTAGGTCCTAGTACTCAGCCCAGATCATCTTTTCTGCAATAGTTATTTAAACATTTTTTATTTCCTTCCCTTTCTCTTTCTGAATTAAAAAAAGAACAAAAAACAAAAAACAACAAAAACAGTTTTACTTGAAATTTTTTCAATAGTTCAGTAGATATTTCATTTTATTTCTGTGTCATTGACATATTCAGATATTCTCAATATTCTTAAGCTATATAAAATATATATTGACCATAAATTCACTCACTTTGTCAATATTTTTCAAATTTAACAGTCATTTATGTATTATTCTTTTAAAATTTAAAGTAGTGCTTTGGTTTTACTTCTGTTTTTGTACTTGATTTTCGATGGTTGTAATTTTCTGTTTTGTGGGATTAGAAGTTACTGTGTCTTATTGGCTTTCTTATTAATTTTACCAAGTCAACCATTTTAAAGTTCCTCTATTTTTTTCTGTTTTTAAAGTTGTTTACTTATTTGTTTTATTTTAAAGAGATTAAAAGTAAACAAAACAGTAAAAACAATATAGTATTTCAAAACAAGATGATCAGAAATTTAACAATGGTCACTATATTGTACATTGTTATTTTTGAAATAGTTGCTCAGATTACAAGACACAGGCATGCAAAACAGATCAAACAATATAAGCACTCAGTTTCTTTCTATGAACTAATAGAATTAGTAGTAAAATTACCTTAGCTGTCATATATATTTTTTTCCTCCCTTCCTACTTTTCTATTTTTCCCCATCCTAGTTCTTTCTTTTTAAGCGGTTTCTTTCCCTTTCACAATACCTTTTTAATTATATTTGCTCTTTCAGTTTCTTAGAGATCTAAGTATTAAAACTGAAACAGTAGATTTGCTGGAAGGCAAAATAGGTAGAAGTCTTGAAGACATAGAGACGGGCAGAGTTCATGAACAAAAACCAAAGTGCACAGGAATTACTTCAAAGAATCAACAACTGGGATCTCATCTTATTAAGAGTTTTGCATGTCAAAAGAAATCACCAACAGAGTGAAAATAAAACCCATGAATTGTGAAAAATAGCCAAATGTCCCTCAGACAAAGGATTTCTATCTAGAACACATAAAGAATTGAAAAAAAATCAGGCCCCAAAAATTCAAGGACCCAATCTGAAAATGGGCATCTGAGATGAAAACAGACTTCTCAGATAAAGAAATATAAATGTCCAAAAATATATGAAAAAATACTCAACATCATTGGTCATTCAAGAAATTTAAATTATTTACTTATTTTTATGTAGTTACATATTTTTGGATATACTGTTCTGTGAGCTTATTGGGAGTCTGGAGTGAGAATGAGTTTGAAATGTACAATTATCACTTATTTTATATCTGACTTCACATATTTATTTGATGTTTACATACCACAGTTTCTGTATTATTGACTAGTTTTTAAGGCTTCCATGAGAATTACATGAATTATAACACACAAGGTAATTTGAATGACAATTGGCATATCATTGATGGTCAAGACAATAACAATTATATTTACTTCCTTCCATCACTTTCCTGTATTTAAATTGTTAATGCCTATTTTCCTTAGTTTTTAAAATTTCATTCTGTAATCACCTCTTCTTTCAAGTCAACGTCTCTGATTTGCAACCTGGCAGGCTCAGGTAGAATTCAGCATTCATTTCTCCACAGCCCCATACATCTGATTCATGAGTGATTCATGGCCCAAGAAGGTGCCAGAATGTGTTCATGTTCACAAATAAGGATGCATTTCCTTTTAGTCTCTTGAGAATTAGAAATAAAATACTTTAAAGGTTTTATTTTATCCAACTTTATAACTATAAAATTTAGCCCAATTACTCATATGTATAGGCATATCAGAAATATATTGACTGAAGGACAGTGATTTCCTTGATAACATAGAGTAGATAATCAATCAATAATACATCAAAGTGATGTTACCATAGGTAAAATTGATTTAAACTATAATAATTACTGTTGATAAAAAAATAAAGCTTTCAGTATTTTAAGTCAAAATTTGATAGTTTCCTAGTGAAGAGACTCAATTTTTTCAAAACCTTAATTTCAAAATTTATTATTAAAAATATGGTTATAGTCTATAATTTACTTTCTCCAATCTGAGAAAAAGCCTATGAATGAGAAAAATGTTTTCAAATAGTATGTCAAAGTTCTAAACATCCCCTGGCTAGAATTTACTTGTGCTTTATTTTTAAAGTAGTAAAATACCACAGAACAAGACGGAACAAAGCCAATTGAGACAGTGTAGTGAAATTGGTACAGAACTTCACAGTAGGTTACTGGAATAACAGTAATAGGTACCATAGTATATCTCATTTTCTCACAATAGTTGTTCTTTCAATCAGGTATAGCAAAATCAAAGGAAATAACATTATAGAACTTATCAAAAGCAAAACAGTGATAAAAATATTTGCCTTCAAAGAGATGGTAGAAGAAAATCCTCCATATTTGCTATATTGCATATAGTCAACCTCACAAGAGATGCTCAGGCCTCTGGCTCACACTTGCTAATGGGGCGTGGCGGGGGTGATATGGATGTTCAAATCTCAGCCTGTAAACTCACAGCCACTTACCAGGGAGCCAATAATTTATACTGTATTTAATCATGTCATTTTTTTCTCCAAATAACAAATTGAGCTCTTAATATTTTCTGATGCTTGCTTAGACAACTGCTTATGATTTTTTACTAATTGGAACATTTTCCTGAATGTTCAATATCTACATTTTGATCTTATTAAGAATACAGGAATTAAATGAAAGATAATATCTGCAACCATCCACGTATGTGTTTTTTTAACCTAAATGGCAGTGAACTGAAAGTCAATAAAAAGATTTGTAACTCAGTAAATAAATCCAGTAGCTACAGATTAAACCATTTATGGATCAGTGGTGCTAGCTCATCCAGTTATGATGAAGTATTGATTTTTTAGTATTATAGGAGACAGAACTTTGAATAAGTATTATTTAGATCCTAAAAATAATTTACTTCACTTTTCTTAACACTACATTAATTTGAAAGTTTAAAGCTCCAACTATTTTGTTATCCCTTTAAAGAAAGATAAGACTACTTATTGTTCACCCTAACATATAAAGTCAAATTAACAAAATTTTAATCACTCTCATTGATTTGTCAGAAAACTTTCATATAATAAAACGACCTGTACTTATAAAAGCTGTGGACTAAAACAGAAACATGAGAGATTCATAACTTTGTACTACATTATACAAACTCTTATATATCATTAACAATAAAATCACAAATTAGGAAATGTTTGAAATATTGTTTTAATTAATTCTTCCTCACTGGATTTATCTACTTTCTAATGAAAAGACAGACTGGTTCATGAATATGTTTCTAGGACAGCAAGTCAGTGGTCTCTCTCTTAAAAAGTTTATTAATCCCTTATGAACTACACATGCTATTTTTATATTTGAGGGTAATGCTATTTATGATACATCTTTCTTATAAGAAGAATATTAATCTGTTTAACTCAAAATACATCTTTAAAATGGGCTTAAACAAAGTCTTCTTTTTAAGCACTTTTTGCAATTTCATGCCCTATGTAGTTTGAAATTTGTGTTCACTGACATGTCAATATATTGTCTATTTAAAAAATAAAAAAATTATATAGAGTATGAAAACAAAAAGACTCATATTCCCATTACCAATATAACAGTCTGTATAGGATAACAGTCTTATGTGCAAAAATTCATCTTGATTACTTTAAGGCATGTAGAACTTTTCAAGGGATTATAGATAGCTCTCAGGGTAAATGTGAATATTAGATAAAGGGACTGGGGCTCTGTTTCAGTAAAATTGCTCGGATCTTCTTTGCAGAAAGATTTGCCCTTTCACTGAAATCGTCACTATGTCATGACTATCAGGCTATCATTCTCGTAAGGCACTAATGCGGCAAACATTGAAACCTTTTCCTGTATTTGTGCTGTGTCTGTATTAATAGCTAAGCCTTTTAAGCATTGTTAGTCACTTCACTGACCTCCTTAGGTTGCATAGCTGTGAGACCATTCATAAAAGCAAAGTGCAGGCTCAATTCAGAGACAATGTGTCATTATATGCTCTCTAATCGGGGCACAGCAACTCAGTTCTTTCTAATGATTGAATCAGTCAGATGGATGTGTCATCATTTAATTGGATTCTTTAATGTTTTCAACTTTGATTTTTTCATTTTGCTATTGTATATTCTTGGAATAAACATTGCAGGATATAGATACATATTCATGTATCTATATCTATATCTATAAGATGTGTTTTTCTTAGCAGCAAAATGTATAGGTTAAATGAAATGTATGTTTCAAATTTAGGATATATTATTAAACATTCTTCAAGGACTTTTACCAATTATTACACACTCCGAATTTATTATCATGAATGTTTCTTTCATCAATACAAACATTGGTGCTAAAATGATAAACAAATAGTATTTACTTTTTATAACAAGAGCATATTTCTGACTTTTCTAATTTTTTTTTAACATTTTACTGTTTATTTGTTAAAATAAAGACAAATTGCTATATGTTTATTAAGTGTTTTGAGTTGTTTAGGGTAAAGCAGTTACAATCATCCCTTGGTATCCATGCTCAAGCCTTCTATAGACTCCAAAGTCAGTGGATGTTTATTTCATATGAAAAAGCAAAGCATTTGTGTCCAACCTCATATTTCCTCTAAACTATTTATAATACCTAACACAATGGACATGCTATATAAGTGGGAGTTTTGTTTGTTATCTTTAGTTATTTATTTTGAAATAGAATCTCACTAAGTCACTAAATTGCCAGCTCTTGAATTTGTAATCTTCCTGCCTCAGCTTCCCAGAATTCAACTAGTTGTTCTATCATTTAATGAGCAATGACAAGAAAAAGAAGTCATAGGGCTGGTGATGTAGTTGAACGGTACAAGTGCCTGTGTGGCAAGGGTGAGGTTGTGAGTCCTATCCCCAGTACAAAAAAAAAAGAAGTCTAGCATTTTTAGAATAGAGATGTTTTTCTTTTTGAAAAATATTTTCAATCCTTATGGGTGAATCTAGGGATAGAGAAAGGTGTATCTGTACTTTGTTGGTTTGTCTTGTTAAGAAATTAAGTAGGGAGTGTTCCAGTTTTATGTATTTTCTTCTCAAGTGGATAATCAGTAATCTCAGACTATTTCATTTATTATTAAATAATCTATCTTTGTAAATCTATTTAAAATGACTTTTTGTATACTAATTTTATGTAGAAGTATAATTATTTTCTAGTATTGATCTTTGAATTGTTTTATAACTTTTGCATTTTTATCTGTTCTTTATTTTTATCATCTTTTTTTATACTCATTGTAATTATTTCAACTTTCTCTTTTCCTTTTAAATGCATATTTTATGTGCTCATTTCTGTAATGAAGTTGTTTATCTTCCCCAGTTTCTAACACGATCTATCTATTTCTGCCTTTGTTGTCACTATTTTACATTTTTTCCTGTTTCATTCCCCTCGTTTCATTTATAGTAAAAAGCTCTCACATGTTTTTGCCCTTCCTTTTCTATTAAATGTGTTTTTAATTATGCTTTTCTTTCCATTCATTTTTGGTAATAATTTTGTTAATTTTCCATTTAATTTTATGTTGTCTTTTCACATTTAATGTGAAGAGGTCTCTTATTTTACTTAAATTTGGTATATTCTGCCATTTTTTATTTTCATGTATTTCTCCTATCATCAGAGAATTATATTGCTTTTTAAATTTTATTTTAAAAAGAGAAAAGTCAAAAAAGAAAAGCAAGAAGCAAAGAACAATAGCAAACTCAAAACAATAACAATATAGGTTTTCAAAACAGAATGAAAGATACTTAACAATGTTGTTATATTGCATATTATTCCTTTTTTTTCAAAGAAAGAATAGAAAATTAAAGAAAATAGGAAGACAGAAAAGATGGCTAGAACAATATCAAATTTAAAAAATTGACATAGAATCGCTAGTTGATACATTACTCATTGTTGTCTTAAAAAATAATTGCCAAAGTCACAAAACCAAAGCATAGATAGTGGCTAGACACTCACTGACAGTGCAAATCCTTCTCTTCAATGTTTCAACAGAAACTCAGTAATATGGTCATCTGTCTTACACACTATACATATCGTTAGTCACTTTAGAGTACTTTCCTTCCCTTTCACTTTCACAATGTCTGTTATACTTTTTGGATCCCATTATTCTGTCTTTATTTTTCCATATAGTGTTTGTTGGTTGGTTTGTTTTAGCTAGGGATTTCAAGTGTCCAAGACAGAGGGCTCACCTGTAACTATGGAGGTCTGATCTGATCGCTTTGGCTTCTTTTCATTGTGCGATGAGTATCAGGAGGTAGACTAGGCAGTCTGTGGGTGCTAAGAAACATGTGGTCTGTTCTGGGTTAAAATAGTTTTGTTTTTATTTTGACTATGGTTTTAAATGTTGTGTCTGTGGTTTACCCACTCATTTCGTCAACTGATTTATATTTACACTTTTTAACCAATAGTATCTATTGTTCTTTATCTTATTATGAGAAGAGATTTCATAATATACAAAAAAATTTTAGCAGGCACAGAGCTCTGGTTTATGCCTAGCTTTCTCCCTAAAGCTCTGTGTGCTCATACATGGGGCTTTAGGGAGGTGACTGGATCATCGGGGGTAGATACTCATCAATAGATTAGTCCACCAATGAATTTATCCCTCAGTGTGACCTTGGAAAGTGAATCTTAGTTGGAGGAGGTGGCTCCTGGGGGCATGGTCTAGAAGGGCTTATCACCTTCTCTTCTGGTTTGCTAGTACTCTGTGTTGTCACTATATCATGGGCTGTTTCTTTTCTCCCATACCTCACTGTCATGTCACTCTTCCACAGAGACAGCAGTCTATGCAATAAAATCTCTACAGAATATGAGCCAATATAAACCTCTTCTTTCTTAAATTCTAGGTATATTTTTGCCCCAGAAATGAAGAAAAGTAACTAAGACAGATTTGGTATCAGAGAAGCAGGGTAATTGTAGTGATGTTACCTGATCATGTGATTCAGAAGACTGCGTCTGGCTTGTAGAAGAAGAAATTTGCAAACATTTGGAGATAAAGGCTGAAGAACCTACCCTAGAACACACTAAGCTGATTTTGATGGGATATTCTGGTCAGGGTTCAAAAGACAAGAATTCTAATAAAAATGTAGCCAATAGATACCAGGCTCTCGAGGTTTCATTTGGGAAAAAGGGTATTTTGATTCCCAGTCATCTGTGTAATGCTCTACTAGAAAATTTATCTGTATTTTGTTCTTGTCCTGAGATGTTACAACAGATTGAGATTAAGGTGATGGACTAATTAATCTGTCAGAAGAAAATCTGAGCCAACCTAATGTTTATTAATCTAGCAGTGGAAATTTTAATGCAAAAGTTACAACTGGAAGATTTTTAAAAGTTTTGAGTTTCCAGAAAGGAAGCCCCAGTAAATTCAAGACCTTCAAAAGTGGAGCAGAGGAGAGCCTGGTTGCTGAAAAGATTAGTAGGAAAAAGAAGTCATGTAGTTTACAGCAGGACAACAGGAAAATCATCTTGAGGGAATGAAAGGAACCAGCAAGCCCTGCCTACTCTGCCTTTGCAAGTTCAAAATTGGAAAGGTGAAAGACTGCAATGAGAGGGGAACTGCAGGGCAACATGCTATAGAATAGTGGCAGACTAGGAAATGGAAATAATTGATTCTGTGGGGTGCAGTATACCATGCTCAGCCAGTCTGGCACGCAGAGGCCTCTGCAACCATCATGAAGACACAAAAGGGCTCAGCTACTGTTCAAGCTGGTGGCAAAATCTTGATATATTGCCCACAGGGTGCTGGCACTATGCAGAATGCATGTATTGTACAGTCAGGGAAATTTTTACCCGGATTACAGAGATGTTCGGGGAGGTCAGCAGTGTGACCCTGAGTGGGCAGTGCATAAAGCCATGAGGGCGAAGCCCAAAGTGCAGTGCAGAACCCAGGATTTTGAAATGGGTCATTGGAGAAAAGCATCAAGGAATGAGCAAAGTTCCCCAAGAAAGAGACCATGAAGATTGCAACTACTGACAGTACTGTAGGGATAGGCCACTCAAGACCATTGAAATTCACATCTCACCCCAAATCACCCAAGGTACTGTTTATGAAACTACAAGATTTAATGTTTGCCCTGCTGGGTTTTGTTCTTGCTTTGCTTTCCTTTCTTTCCAGTCCCCATTTCTCTCTTTTGCAATGAGAATATTCATACTGTTCCATTGTGTGTTGGAAGTATTTAACTTTCATTTTTACAAGGGCTTATCGCTGAGTTTGTCTTAAATGTCAGAAGAGACTCTGTGTTTGAAAGTTTCAGCAATCCTGAAGCTGTTGAGTCTTTGGCAACTCTTAGAGATGGACTATATGCCCTTTGCATAAGGGGATGTGCATGAGTCTTTTGGGGACAAAAGACAAAGTGCTATGACTCATATGTAGATATCCCTCTTAAGCCTCATGTGTCCCTAGGTGAGACTTTCCAGAAAAGATTAAATCATGGGGCATAGACTAATCTACTGATGAGTTTATAGCTACTTGTGATGTCTGGAGCTGAGCTGGTCAGAGGAGGAGGGAGGCTGGGTATGGCCTACAGAGATGCATCTCCCTCCCATCTCCCTTGATGGTGCTGTGCTTCCTGCCACCCTGCCATGAGCTGTTTCTTCTCTGCCAAGCTCAGCAGCCACACTGCCCTTAGAGCACTGAGCCAAAATAAACTCCTCCTTAGGTTGTGGGTGTCCAGTTTTTTGTCCCAGGAATGAAGAAAGTAACAAGACAAGGTACTAATTTTTTTTTTTTTTTTGGCAAGGGAAGAATAGTGTGGCTCTACCATAAATCAGAAAAAAATCACCAGTCATATTGTGTTGAAATACTCCCTATCAAAGCTTTTCAGTGTGTATGCCCAAAAAGCTTCTCTAGATTTATTTGCAGATAAACATGAACATGAATATCAGATTTCTTTTAAATTAAAAATTAAAGCATTTGCCAAATGAGAACATGTATTTCACAAATAAATGTCAAATATTAGAATCCATGTTAAATGTACTCCAGGGACTAAGACAATATTCCAGGGTGTAAAAAGGCAGCATGGCAAGGAGGGAAAAGCAAAAGCCTACAAAGACATGGGGGTAGTTTGATTGATAATCAAAGGTAAATGTGACATTCCTCTATTAAAGCAGCAAAATAATAAATTTATAGTAAACATGAGGTATACAAAATGAAGAATAATGAAATTATAAAAATAAAATTAGGCTGCAATAGATGTTTCTCATCACTGTTAGGTACAATGGAAAAGTGTGCAGTTTAGAAAAATCCGTGAGGTAAAATCAGCCCCTACCATCTGCTGGGCATTAAGAATAGAGAGAAAAGAGAACAATAACCAACACTGATATCATGGAGTTGTGCGTGGTTATGTATTAAGGACTTTCTACATACAAATTTGTTAATTACACACAAAGCAAAAATTTATGAACAGCTTAAGTGTTCAAACTCCAAAATACATGCAAACTAAAGCACAACATAACCATGCAAAGAAATATTATAACCTTCCCATAATATATATATATATATATATATATATATATATATATATATGTAAAGTAGTAAAACAAAATAACTCATGTGCTGCAATGTACATATTAACACAAAAAAGAAAGTTCCAGGATAATGTTAGCTTAATCCTTTAAAATACACATTAGTGAGAAAATTAGTTGAACAAATACAGAGAAATAAAAGAAGATAATATTTCTTTATATTATATATTTGCAGTGCCTAAGATTCTCTTTTACAATAAAAGTTTTTCCCCGCTGTATTAGAAGGACACAGCTTTCCTTCTTTACCAGTTACTTGTATATCCTTTTGGTGACAGTCTGTTTCTGTCTCTGTCCCCCTCTGTCCCCCTCTGTCTCTCTCTCTCTCTCTCTCTCTCTCTCTCTATATATATATATATATATATATATATATATATATATATATATAATGTATGATTCATTGTCCATAGATTGTTTAGGTCTCTGATGATCCTGTTTTATAAGAAAATTAGTGCAGTACAGAGAAAATAACAACATGGAATGAGAATACCCAGATGTGTTAGGCCTACCCCTTAGGGGTAGCACTCACAGGAGTGGACTCCTTCATGTTTTAGATCTATTACACACACATGGATACAATAGCCTCCAGGCTATGACTCTCACAGGATAAATACATGTGATAAGGGTGGACTGTGGGTCAGAGGAGTTTAGAGTCATACTAGACACGGTCCGAGGAGGTTCCCCAAGGTGATGAGGACCACAGCTCACCCCTCCTACAGGGCAGTTGATGGGTTTCTTAACTCCATTCAAACAAAAATAATTTTCAAGATAACAAGTGACCATAGAGAGATTTATTAGGCAGAATTTAGGAAGTGTATACTCCGAGAGAATGAAGCCTGGGCTCTCAGAAACACATTACGGTCTGGATTTATACAGGTTTATTCTTTTGGTGGTTTTTGTTTTTGTTGAGACAAGATCTCACTATGTAGCCTCAAACTCATGGCTTCAAACTCATGGCAGTCCTACTGATTCAGCCTCTTGAATGCTGGGATTACAGGCATGCACCAGCCCAGGCTCAATTTCTGCAGTCTTGTGGGTGTCTTCAAGGTGAGTGACCTAGGATATGAATTCCCAGTGTCTATCAGGTCACCTACTTGGCCAGTTATGTCATAATGGAAACCACTCACAGGCATTTGAAGTTCAGGTATGTTGCTCAGTAATACTGCTGCTTTCTTGGGGATGGAGGTCTGAAAGAGTAATTTCAAGTGAAAAGCACAGACTCAGAGCTCAATTTAGAGGTCTCTTGTTTCTTTAAGACATTGGGTTTTTTTTTTGATAATGAGTTTTCTAGAAGGAAATAAGCTTGAGTAACATTTGTGTCCTGAAGCACTTATTATTTTAAAATAAAATTTTGATACTGAGTTTCCTTGTCTCTTCTCTACCTATCTTTATTTCTTCTTTCTTACCTCAAACTATTTTATCTGCATCACACACATTTCCAAGTAGAGTAGAGTTAATTAGCATTACTGTGTATTTTAATTCCCTACACTTTAAGAATCTTTTAAAAATGTCACTTTGAAAAATTTGGGGAAAACCCTTTTTTCCCCAACAGTACAAAAATACTGTCCCATATTCTGGCTGACATCATTCTTGATAAGGTAACTACTCCTGTTTTTGTGGTTTGTCCTTTGATCCAAATTGTTCTTTTTATTTGTTTGATTTTAACATATTGCCTTCACATGTACATTTTCAGAAATTACAATGCTAGGTGTAATTTTATTTGTGTTCATTTTGCTCAGGTGCTATGGAATTTCTAAGATCTCTAGGTTTACATTTTTTAAAATCAATTTTGTATAAACTGCTAGGAATTCAAGTGTAATTTTAGGACATTAGCTGTAAAATTACTCTTGTAATTTTTTGCAAATTATTTTGCCTAGTACTAGTAGGGAGGCTGTCCCTTGTAATATAAAGTTGTATATGATTAGCATTATCTATTTTTAATTAGGACTAAGGTAGAGATTGTAGTTTCTTTAAATTAGGATTCAATTCAACTGTAAGAAATTCATGGATAAGCATTTAAGGACTAATTTATCCTAAAAGGTTTTTTAAATTTAAATTTTTCTTGCTTAAATTGATGTTTTGAAAAAAATGTTTTAATTACATTTTCAAGTTTACTGGCACTTGTATTCATGGCATTTTCTAATGGTACATAAATATCTTATTTATAGTTTTATTCTTGACATAGAATTCTTCCTTATGAGTTTGTATTAGGGCTCAGATTTTATATTATATATCTAATGGATTCACAAGGTAGGCTTGCAATCGCTACCTGCACAGTTGAGTTAGAAGAATGCAAAAAAAGCCAGCCGAATGCTAAAGAGCTGAAATCAAAGATTGAAGATGTGGAGCTCACTATAGAGTTCCAAGGACCTGTGTGTGTGTGTGTGTGTGTGTGTGTGTGTGTGTGTTTGACAAGGTTTCACTGTGCAGTTCAAGCTGGACTTGAGCTTGCTTTGTAGCCCCGACTGGTCTCAAACTTGCTATGATCCTCTTGCCTCAGCCTCCTGACTGTTCGGATTACAGGTGTTTGCCACCGTGCCAGGTGCGACTCTCTTCACACAGGGGGCCTGAAGGGTCTGCTCTGGGTGACTGAGGATTTTGCATTGGTTGGTGCTTCCCACAAGGGTGGGTCTTCCCTCTCAGGACATCAGTCACCCAAACATACCCAGAACTGTGCTAAACTGATCTGATTCATTTAACTATGAGAGTCCTTTTCCCCTTTCACCTTTAAGAAGCCTTAAGATGCTTTGTGAACTATGTTACATATGTGAAGTGTACTTTGGTTAAATCTGGATGTTTTCTTCTAATTTTTAAATCCTTTTTCTATGTTACCTTTTTCTTTTTGGATTCAGTTTGCAGATTTCTCTTACACTTCAAATTGAATATTTAACTCCTTCATTTAAAAAATACAAATTTACCTCTGAGTTCAGTGGTAAAAACACTTGAATACTTTTTCTACATAAATTTTATATTGCATTCTGGTTATGTTTTCTGCAGCTTCAATTTTGACATTTCCTTTATCAAGTTGAGTGCTTCGTTTGTTTTAGGTTGTGAAAATATTTTTAGTGAATTTTTAAATTATTGATTACAGTAATTATTTTTTTGAATTATTGATTACTATAACCTGTTTTTTGATACACTGAATTGCATTTAGATTACAGAACAGGACCTATGTGACAGCAATTCAGTTAAATGTCTTTGAGAATTTGCTTATGGCTCAGTCTTTGCTTAATTTTTGTTAATACTCCATGTTTACAGGAAATTCTATTCTTCTGGCATATGAATTTTGAATATAAATTAGCCAATGGCTTTAGATTTTTTGTTAGTTTTTCTATGCCTCTACTGTTTATCTGCTTGATTTATTTATTTATGCTCAATATTATGAGGAAAGTTTGACAAATTCGCCATTATAGGAAATCTTAGCTTTTTCTTTATGTAATTTATGATTTCATTAAATATGGACTCACCATTAATTAATATCATATCATGTTAATATACACAGTGTACACCATGAAAATTGAATAATGGAGGAGGTAGGTGTCTATTTATAATTTGTGTCCTCCTTAAGAATGAAAAGAATATGTTTATACATTACTGTGATTTATTTCTAATTTAAGTCTAAGCCAATTTTAAAGATGATTATCAACAACAATCTTTAATAAGGAAATACCCATATGGTTGCATTATATTTTATCACTATATAGCAAGTACAAATTCAGACACTGGAGGAAAAAAGAGAATTTTTTTTTTTGGTACCAGGAACTGAACTTAGAACCTTGCATGTTACAGGCAAGTGCTATGCCACTGAGCTACATCTCTGTCCCAGGAGAATGAATTTAGAAACTGAGGTAATATCACTTAAAAGAAGCATTACTTTTTAGTCTGAGGGTGGAATAGCAATTAATGTTCTTCAATGCGTTTGAGTTTCTGAAAAAAAAATTGACTGCCTCCCAGTAATCATTAGATATAAATTAAACACTCACCTAATTTTCCAGGGAAAGAGTGTAAAAGTATATATGAAGAAAATGAGAAAGTAGAAAGAGAGAGGAAATAGATTTAATCTGCAGGCACCTGCATGCATTGCTAGATATTTGTAGGACCAGTTAATCAAAACTACTTTACAATCATGCTGAAAAAACCTGAATTATGTTTGAAAAAATCAGGAGAAATCTTAAGCTAGAAGTGTGACAAGAGTCAGATGCCAATATCTACCATCTGAAGAAGGAAGTTTTGGGGGGATTTTAACATAAATGAAAAAAGTCTTCACAATGTTTAAGGTAGAAAACTGATGGTAGTTTTGAAATCAAGCACTATTTCTGAGAAGGCTTTTGGTTTTGCAAAATATAACAGGATAAATGTCTTAGATTTTTAATATAAGGAAAAAGCAGAGCAACAGAAGCTCAGACACCACATGAGTCTGAAATTTTGTAGTCATTGTAATCTAATTTTATATTAAAAATTAGGGCAAGACCTAGGTTTATTTATTTATTTATTTTTGTCCCGGGGATCAAACTCAGGACCTTATACTTACCCGGAAGGCACTTATGCCACTGAGCTATACCCCTGGCCTTTTTACTCCCGTTTTATGTGAGTGCTAGCTGATGATTTTTAGCTATCTTAATTTGGAAAATCACCATCAAGGGTTCCAAAGGGACCCGTACTACTTACCAGTGCCTCATCTACATGCCCACCCTCACACTCCCTAGGGCCAGCCTCAGTCAAGGCCAATGATTAGCCATAGTATATAAAACTTGCTTCAGTTTCTACTTTTGGGTTCCCCACTGCAGCTAAGCTTGAGCTGAGATCATATCCTTGGTCAGATTTAATTCTCCTAATTCACTCTGACCTCTCAATTTATATCTCAACCAATAAATCACTGGTACAAGAATCCTGAAAAATAAGGGCAATTAAAGGTAACTGACACAATGAGTAGCCTTTCTTGAGTAGCTGGTTAATTCCACAGTCACAGCCCTCTATCAAATTCTCCCCCCAGCCCAGCTCACAATCACCATAAGCTTCTCAGGGCCAAGGACAAGACACTGGAACAGCCCTTCAAGATCCACTAAAATTATTTAAATGGGTTGGTCCTGGTCCTGTTTACTCTGCCTCCTATTCCTTCTACAGAAACCATGATAATGATACTTGCCTGCAGTGTTTTGTGCTCCTATTGCTTCATGGCCAAACCAGGTGATGCCTTGAATGGTTCCTGTTATTCTCAAGAGATATAAGCATAAAAAATTAATAAAATTCTTTCCAGTTTCTCTTTAGTTACATTTGGTCTCTCCATATCTCACCCCAGAAAATATAGTTAAAATAAATCCCTATCTAAAATCATGAGTCTAGGGAATCTAATTAAAATAGATGACATAGTCTGGGAATGTCAGGATTAATCATATATTTTGCAATAACTGTGGATCTCAGAGATTACAGAATTAAGTGATTTTTAGTGTGTGCTGTATGTGTGAACCAAACATCACTGAAGTAATAATCAGTGTGTCTGTTAGCCTGCATGCCCATTCCTGCATTCCCATAAATTCAGACTGAATGAAATTTTATGAAACTGTGAGCTTCTGTGCTTTCAAAATCTCCATACTTGGTGATATGGCACCAACTTTGAAAAATATGAATGAACTCTTTCACCTCCTATTTTATAACTGAAACATCTGTGTATATGTATTCATTATGTAGATGCATATTAGAGGTGTGAAAAGTGTTAGACCCCTAATATTTTCTTACCATTATAATTCTTTACATCTCTGGTCTTTAGCTTCTTAGTATGTTTCTTTTAAACTGATCAAACTTCAGTTCTTTTGGTTGTTTTATTTAACATTACAAAAATTATCTCACTATGCCAAAATGTGTTTTGCCTTTTTTTTTTTTTTTTTTTTTTTTTTTTTTTTTTTTTTTTTTTTTTTTTTTTTTGTACCTGGGATCAAACTCATGATCTTGCACTTGCCAAGCAGGTACTTATTCCACTGAGCTAAAGCCCCAGCCCCTATGTTTTATTTTTTTAATAAATTAAATGACTGCTATGTAATTTGCCAGGTAAAAGAGATACTTAAGAGAACAAGTATGAAAAGTGAAAGTGTCTACACAGTAATTATTGCAGAGTACTACATATGATTTAATAGTTTGGCCCTCTTTCCTAAAGTCACCTTTGACAATAGCTTGCATTATATATTACAAAGGCAGACAGCAACTGAGACAATATAATACCCAAAAATAAATGTCAGTGAATGCTAACATTACAACATCAAAGCTGTAATTTTTTCTTTTCTTTTCTTTTCCTTTTTCTTGCTTTTTTAAAAAAATCAATCCTTGACCAATTATAATAATTTTACTCTGGTATTTATATCACTAACTTGCTTTGATGTAATGGCATACAATATATACTCACCTATCACTTTAATGGAAGTTTACTAGTTTATAAATATCCCTGAATTACAATAAAATAACATGGAACTAAATAAAACCTTGGGGAACTAAAACATATAAAACTCAGAATTTTAAATAAATAAGGTTTATTGAACTTTAAAAACAAATACATTGGATTTTCCACAGAGAACAGTTTATCACTGGTTACACTGAAGATAAATATTAGCAACACAAATAAGATGCAAATGTACATTATTAATATGCAAAATATCAATTTCATCTGGTTTACAGCTTTGATGTTGTAATGTTAGCATTCACTGACATTTATTTTTGGGTATTATATTGTCTCAGTTGCTGTCTGCCTTTGTAATATATAATGCAAGCTATTGTCAAAGGTGACTTTAAGAAGCCTTAAGGAACATTCATTAAATTTATAGCAGTTATGGAAAATTGAGCTTGGCAAAAACAGAACAAATATTACTTATTTTTAAGGATTTTTTTATACAACACAACTTTCTTCTGTAACTTTCTTACCTCCTCATTTGCCCACAGCAAAAATAATTTCTTGCCTCCCGCCACACTTCCCACCAAAGATAAGGTCCTGCCTAAGAGAACTCCATAACTAGTATTCTTTTTGATCTAATACTTCCTAAAATTTAGTTCACTGATTCCAAATAAAATCCCCAGTAAATTATTTTGAGGAACCATGGACATTTGCTCTCTAAAGGAAAACAGTACCTAACAAGTGTTTATTTCTGTCTCTTAACTCTTTTTATATACCTATATGTTAACCATATGTATATATTTAAGAACAAAACATGCTAAAAGTAAGGCAAATGAATATTCTGAGTCAATAATATTAAAATTAAATTCATTAAACAAATTGCCTTTATACCTTAGATAAACATTTGTGTATTTAAACATATATGAATCATTAGGTTAAATTATTATACCTTAAATTTTAATTACTGAGTTAAATTTTGATATTTCTTTGGGGATCAGGAGATGCCTAAAGATTATCTAGTGTAAAATCTTTAGAGATCAGTGTGGGCTCTACTATTCAAGAAAAATATTCTATATTTGAAAGAGTTTAGTAGAGAAAATAGCACATATAGAAATAATATAAAAGTTAGAAAATAAGACAAGCAGTATAAAATTAAAGCTGAATCATGTATGATAGACATTTAGTGTGACTGGTATAAAAGTTTTTAAATTTATACTCTTTTGCACTTGATCTTAGCCAAAAGCCCAAGAAGCGATTACTCTTCTGTTTTTATATATGAAATATAACTTTCAAAGATGAGTCTTTCCAAATGAAACAGATATGGCATTGTTTTGTTTTAAACTAAGAATTTTGTGAGTTGGTATATTGTTTTTGTTTTAATTTCTGTACTTTGAAACCCACAAGATTGAGTAGTTTGTTATTTATTGAGTTTATAGTTAACTTTTAAAGTCGTTCTTTTGTTTATGTTGATCTTTAATTTTAGGTGTTAACCGACTGGGCAATGGTGCCTAGTTCTTTGGTTAAACATGAGTCTGGATGTTGCTGTGAAAGTACTTTTTTAAGATCCAATTAACATTCATATCTGCAGAAACTGAGTCAAGTGCAGTACCCTCTACAAGTGAATATCATTCAACCCATTGATGTCCTGGTAAAGAAAAGCCTGAGGCTTCCTGAAGTGAAGGGGGTTTGCCAGGAACAGCAATAAGGTACTTTGCCTGAGTTTCCAGCCTGCCCACCTAATGCTCAATGCTATGATATCAATTCCCCCATTAATTTCCACCTTTCAGCCTGCTCTTCCGATTTCAGACCTGCCAGTCTCCACAATTATGTAAACTAATTCTTCAATATAAATATTCTGTCTTACATTAGACATAGATATAGATACATACCGATATAGATATACATGTAGATTTCTGACCTACTATTTTTCAACTTACAGATACAAGATAACATGCATTCATTAGAAAAAAAAAATTTGGTGTTTGAATTTGGTGATCTTTTTCCAGGCTAACAACATATGGTATAGTACTTTCTTGCAATGCAGCAGCAAGCCATAACTCCCAATCAGCAAGAAGTTCATCTGCATAAAAAACAAACCAATTAATAATGTGCTGTATTAAACTACAGTGTTTAATAAGTTAGATGTCTTAAATGCATTTTGCATTCATACTATTTTCAATTTTTAATGGATTAACTCAGATACAACCTCAATTTAAGTCAAGAATCATCTTTAAACTTATAGATACTTATTTCACTATGTAGATTAAAATCAATCAAGTATATATGTGTATATCATTGCATAATTTATTATATGTAATATATATCATATGTATGAATCATGACATACTATATATTATGTCTGATGTTATAGGTGATTTTTAAATATAGAATCTATTGTTTCTCTTGAGAATTTTAATATAATACTTTTTTACCTGCTTTGTTGGTATATTTTCCTAGCTCTTATTGAGTAAATTTGCTTAATAAACTGATTTTCAAATATCTCATGATGCAATTATGTTTTCACATGTGTATGATTTACTTTTTTAAATCTAAGAATAGAAACTTTTACATTAATGGAATTTTTTTATAAGTTGCTTCTCCACCACAAGATCAAATATATTGTAGGTTTTATTTTCTACTTACTGTTTTGTTACATTTAATTGAGTAACCCATGTGGAATTTCTACGGGTAATATGGTAAAAGATAAAATATTTATACTTTTCCCTCAATAGTTTGTCCATGGTTTTAGTACTATTTTAAAAAACAATTTATTAATTTGAAGCATCTAGCTTTTAGCTAGTTTTGCAAGATTTAGCAAATAAAAACAAAATAACCATTTGAAATTGATTTTCACGTGTCTTGTGTAATATTTGGTATATTCTTACATTAAAAGTTTTGGTTATTTGAAGTTAGTATTATCTGGATATCCTGTATTTTACCTAACTATTCTAAATTTTGCCATATGAAATTGTTCCTATACTTTCTGGGCATTCTAATGAGACAATGCACAAGGAAAAAGAATATGGATAATGAAGCAAATACAGTGAAAGACATCAAAGGTGAAATAGCACAGGCTTCTCTCCTATCATCCAGTCACATCAGCTATACATTCTTACTGCTATTCTGAACTGTCTACAATACTTTCTAATATTATGAACTAAAAATTATTTTAGCTAACATAGGTGATTTTCTTATACTGGAAATTAATGTGTATTTATGTTACTTTATTTGGGATACAAAACTGAATTATTCTCTAAATGATCATATCAATACCTCCTTGACAAAAATCTAATTTTGCATATATTTCAGTTTTAATTTACGTACAGCAATTCTAGCTAATATGTAACAGTAAGCTTTCTGATACTTGATATCATCACTCCAGACTTGTACAACATGCATGAAATCTGCAGTAGATAAGCACCGCTTTTCAGCATGACTCTGGCTTGTGCCTTTGTAGCCTTAACCGTTTTATCGTGCCTCTCCTGACCTAAGTGGGCGCTTAATATTTTAAAGTAGCAATAAATTGCTGACATAGGGTTTACCTGAAGGGCTAGAAACGCATCAGGAAAGATAACTGATCAGGAGCTCAAGAACCCATTATGTATGTGTCTTCTTTCTTTGTCTACTTTCTCCATTTTCTCCACAATTAATAGAAAGAAATTTGCACACTTACTTAGCAATACTAAGGATAAAGTGAACAGCCTTTATAAACACTAGTTAGTAGTTAGGCTTCCATAAGAAAAAAAGTGAATTTTTGACTGTGGTAAACATCAGCATTCTTTAAGGAGAAGATGTCATTTCAATGTAAGGAATAGAAGTTTCAACAGAATTAGCAAGAATTAGCAAGAAGATTTTAGCATATTGTGATAACATTTAACATCACTTTGAATGAAGTTCCTGAGGTCTTCAGTCTTCCATGTTGTCAGAATGCAGCAGCAAATGACATGTGATACTTTGCAATTTTACCCATATGATGGTTGGATGCATTACAAAAACTTGTTCTTTTTATTAATTAATATTATTATAATTGATAATTTATTTCAACAAAATTTTTCTCATTTTTCTGAGCTACAATTTCATGCCTAGATTGATTTCATATTCTCTTTCCTTGTCCATATATTGTAAATGATTTGTAATTATCATGATGTATAACTGTAAAATTCTCTTTCAGATTATATTTTCAAAGCTTTCTGTAAGAATATTTGCCATCAAGCATCTCTTATAATGTGATCATGACACCAAGCTAACATAAGGTGGAGTCTAATTCTTTACTACCTTGCATCAGTGTGAACTCTGTTTTGATCTATAAAGGGAAATGAAAAGGTTGTTGCATAACTTCTGAGGTTAGCACATAGGGTGCCAAATCTTTTTTTTCTGTGCCATTTGAAATGTGTACTGTTAGGAAGCTACTTTTTGGAATATAGCTTTCTAGTCAGGACAAGTTCAAACCACAGGGAGTGCCAACTCTTGCTTCACAGCCCCAAACAAGTTTTGAGATCATCTCAAGCACCAACTGCCAGAAATTTACAGAAACCTTTTTGGACAGTCATGCTCTGAAGTGGCTTCAGGAGTGTTGGCTGATTTCTCCTCTGATCTGCACAGAAGACCTTAAATAAGAACTACACAACACAGCTGAAGCAACCAGATATAATGAGAGCTAGTAAAATGGCTCAACTTAATGGAAGTTGGGATGATTATCAGCCACAAGAGATAGCTATAATAGATGCTTACAAAGATGCAAGAAATACTCTACGTACAATAAATAATTAACTCACCATTTCAAATGTCACACTCTATTCTGCAAACCAACAATTCTATCAAATATTTTTATATAATTTCTTGCTTATCACCTTATTTTATATCATTAAAATTAATTACACTATTTAAAATTTGCAAATAAATAGAAGTCAAATGTGCTTCATTGTTTTCTAATCCTACATTTGTACAGCTGCAGTAGCACACAGAAGAAGATGTTGGTCTTCCCAGAGATGTGATAGTGTTCCTTTACCTACTTGTGTTGCCAGATCGGGTTAGGAGAAACAAGTGCAGAGAATGCTTTTCTGGCTTTTCTCTCTTTCCTGAACCTCGGAGAAACATAAATGAACTTTTCCTGTATGTTCTCAAAAGGGTATCTTCTAGCCAATTAACAGTAGACAGGATAAATGTAGAACATCATTTTTGTAACATAAAAGATTTAGATATTATTGGAAAGTAGCTACTGATAGCTACCATTTTCTTCAAGAAGTTCTTTCAGTTACAATTGTAAATGAGAAAAATGAAACAATTCAAATGCTTATTTTATCACAAGATAAGAAAAGTACACATATGGGAATATCTTTAGACAATGTGAGAAATATCAATGTATATGTTTAGCTGAATTATGTAGGTGTTAACATTAAGATCTTTCATATTTATTTGTGTTTGCTTTTACAGGATAGTCAATAGTTGATTAAATATTATGTTCAACAATAACTTGGGCATGATCCAGTGTACGATTATTTTCTGATACACAAGCAACAAAACTATTGGATAGCATGCAGAGCAGTGGTATTCCAAGAGTGTGGTTTGCATCCATGTATATATATTATCTGTCAAAGATGGGTTTCTTTGATTTTAAAATAATGACATAGTTAAAGGTAGGGCTTTTTGACTATTTCAAAATGTCTTTGAAATAGTGCTTCTTAGAATTTAAAGGATAGAAATATATTTGATTGGTTGCATTCTGCGTCATGATGCTTAAAAAGTATCTTTTGACTATGAGTAACTGATGTTTTTAAGCATTAGGATTGAAATAAACTATATTAATTGTGCTTCTTAATTCTATTTGAAAAACTATGAATAATTTGTAAAAATTCATACTCACTTTTGATTATAGAACATACGTTTTAAATTCTGATCAGTGACAGTATGATGATCTCACCTACACATTTATGAAGTTATTCTGTTTAGCTTAAGACATGAGGAAAGCATCTTCAGGGACCACTTAAAATGATCTTGTGAAATTTGGGAAACAGAAAAAACACTTCCATCTTAACAACAATGAACAAAAAACTAAACATACAATGCATATTGGTTACAAAACAAAATCCAACTCAGTGCCAATTCAATGAGAATATTTAATGAACTGAAAGGATACTGAAGCTTTTATTTCAGATTTAGGCTTTCTAATTATTTTATTATTTTTGAAGTACTTTGCTATATAAAATTATTTGTAGATTTAACGGTCATTCAGTTGACATATGTGAAAGATCATTCTGCTATGAATGGTAATTGTTCTTGGCAGAATATGATTTTTAAAATATCTATTCTTTTATACTGCATTGTAAATGGCAAATTGAATTGACAATAAAATTATGTGCATGCCAAATGTGGTCCGTTATTTCTTGACAGGAATATATTAGCTGACAGAAGTATTAAAAGTCTTATTCAAAATCCCATTTTTCATGTTTAATTACTCATACAGACCAAGTATGAGGAGATTTCTTATACTAGTTTAATCTTTCCCTTTTTGTAAGGATTTTGTAACAAAATAAAAATAATCTGAATTGAAATATATCTGTCTTTAGAAGATATTTGGCATGACTGCAAATGATTATTCTACTCCTTTAGATAATGTCTTAATAAATTGTGAATTGAACGTAATGTACTACAATGTCATTTTTTCCTACAAATGAGACAAAGATACACTGCTATATATTCAGGTTTCATTAGTCTACCTTCTTTAGACATTTTACCACATTATAAGTTCCTACAAGGAAATCATTAACTTTCTTATAAAGAAAACACGAGCCAAGTTACTATTTCATTATCCATATTTCAAAAAAAAAATTAAACGATCTAAAATGTCTGCCTTGAAAGATCATTGCACTGGCTTGTGTGCCTTCACAAGCACTATTAACCTTCAGTATAATTCAGTTTTGAATGGCAAACATGAAGTAGAGTAATGTTTACCAGATTTAACCTTGTTCATTTTAGTGGTCAAAATGAATCTATTTAGTATGTACAAAGGAGGTTTAAGTGCCCATTCAGAAAAACTTTGAAAGGCTAAAATGTTACACTTGTCTAACAAGCACTAAATATATAAACAATACTAGCAAAATATATGTAATAACTGTAAGTTAATTCAAGGTGTATTTGAACTTTAAAATACTTTCTTTATCTCATGATATGGTAAACTTTGAAGCAAAGAAAAATCAGACTGTCAGTCCTGTTTCTGGCATGGTGACCATTACTTACAGTGTTTGTCTTGGTGTCACGATTGCTATGATGTATTATCCAGGTCTCCATTCAAGGGAAGACATGTTTTTGTTTTGTTTTGTTTTGTTTTGCTTTTCAACAGACCAAAAGCTTGTCCAGCAATTGATCCCAAGTGCTAGAATGTTCTTAGATTAATCCTCAACTGAAGATGGATGTTTTCCCAAAGCCACATGCTGCTCCTAAGACAGAGCGGCACGGAAAAGGGAACCAAAATATCTAGCAGGCAGTGGATCCTGAAAGTGACATGCTGTTCCTCATTCTGGGACTTGCAGCCACACCTATATATGGGGTGAGGCAAGTGCTATCACAGTTGGATGAATCCCAGGTCAAGGAGGTCAAAACTAATGTGCAGGTGATCATATGATCTTTTTAGCTTCCTCAGTAGTGAAAAGAGATGCTGCATGGTGTTTTGTACATTAGCCAATGGAAGAATCATAATGAAGACTCCTGATTCTAGAACACTGTCATGCCATCTTCAAGGGAGTGTTATCCACCAACAAAGGAAGAATGCAAAGCATGGCTCACTGATGTGTTCTCAGGATGGCTCTGCTTGCTTATAAGTAGTCTTGAAAGACAACTGGGAGTGAGTATCCTCTTATAAGCAATGAAAGGTATTTTTCAGTTGCTTAATTTGCATAGAAATAGTATCTTTTGGTTAGAATATGTGTTGGCTCATATGCAGTGGTGATAGTTCAGTGCTGACACAAAGGCTCAGGAATAGAGGAGCCAACGTACAATGTTTTGAGGCTATGCATGAGTCTAAATGATGGTCTTTTCACCATGTTTTTAGAAAATTGTTATTATCACATGTTTACAGTACATAATGACTATATTCCTTGTGGAGAGTTAGTACATGTACATAACACATGTTAATTCTTTAATTTCCCCTTCCCCTCCACCTCCCTTTTTGGCCAGTATCAGATATATTAAAAAAAATGGAAGGAAGGAAGGAAGGAAGGAAGGAAGGAAGGAAGGAAGGGAAGAAAGAAAGAAAGAAAGAAAGAAAGAAAGAAAGAAAGAAAGAAAGAAAGAAGAAAGAGAAAAAGAAGAAAAAGAAAGAAGAAGAGGAAGAAGGGAAGGAAGGAAGGAAGGAAGGAAGGAAGGAAGGAAGGAAGGAAGGAAGGAAAAGAAATCAACCAATAACAAATGATGCAGAGGATACAAGAAAAAAAGTCTTCTTCATCGTTGGTGGAATTATAAAATGATACAAGCACTATGGAAATCAGTAGGTAAATTCCTCATAATACTAAAACTAGAAATGCCACTTGACTGAGCTATCCCATTTCTAGGTATCTTCCCAAAAGAGTTAAAGACACACCACAGTATTATATGCCTATCCATGTTTATAGCAGCAAAATTCATAATTGCTAAAAATTGGAAGCAGCCTATCCATCCATCAACAGATGAATGGATAAAGACAATGTCATACTTATACTTAATGGAGTACTACTCTTTCATAAAGAAGGATAAACTTGAATGATTTGTAGGTATGCACCTTGAAATCATGTTAAGTGAAGTAAATCAGACCCATAAACTTAAATATTCCATGGTTTCTCTTATATGAGAAATTCAGTATAAAACAAAGTGTTAAATAAGGCAGACTGAAGGATAAAATACAAAAAAAGGATTATTTTAATCTAGTATGGACAATGTATCTGAAAGTGTACCTTGATTTAGAATAGTTGTCTTACATTTTTCATGTTTTTTGGTCAGTCTCGCTGTTAATCTGTGTTTGTGTGATAATTTAAGGACTTCTCACCATGCTTGATCTATTTACTGTTGCTGCTGGATGTCCTACATGCCAGCAAGAGGTTAACCATAAGTTTCCAAATGAATATTAGTCCTTAAAAAGAAGAATCAGATACTCGGCAATGACTACGCTGCCCTTGTCTCACTTTAGATGGCAATGTATATCCACAGGAATTTCTGAGTAGAGACTCACCTTCTCTCTGTTGGGCTTTAGTCCACACCATTATCAAATGTTAAGTGATTTTTTGATTGGCCAATTACTGACCTATATACATCAGACCAAAAACTCTGCTTCATAATAAAGGAAATGCTCCAATAGTCAAAAAATAGAATGTATGGATCCTAACACTACACCATCCAGAAACTGAGCTAACTAAAGTGTTTAACCAACATTTTGAAGCTTAGGGGGTACTATTCCTGATGTCAACTATTCTCTTTAAATTAATGACCATTGTGTACTCTAGTGCTGCTTCCTCCAAAAGGGAAAATCCCTATGCCTGAAAAGCCAGAGTCAGAAAATATGGCTCCACACAGTGACACCAGCAGTAATTCGCTTTGTAATTTTGAGCTTTCTTTCTGTGAAACTTTAGACTTTTAGAAGTTGTGAGTTTTAAATAGGTGTTTCTACAAAAGAGGTCACAGCAGTGATATTAAACATAAATCTGGGCCAGGGGTATAACTCAGCAACACAGCACCTGCCTGGCAAACCAAGGTTATGAGTTCAATCCCCACGACCAAAATAAATAAAATAAAATAAAATAAAATAAAATAAAATAAAATAAAATAAAGTAAAGCTTCAGTTGGCATCCAGAAATTTTACACTCCACTGGATAAAATAACAAAATAAAAAGAACCTCTCAAGATGAAAATGAGAATGACTGACGCTCATTGTCTTTAGGAGATAGGGCACTTGTGATAGGAAGGCTTTCCTTAATATCCATGTGATTAACTTGGGTGCATTTTAGGACTCACCCCACTTTTTCTGTAAGTGGACAAAACAGAAGCTAGACCTACGAAAGCCATGGTAGCCAGAGCTTTGAATGTTTTGGGGAATCAGATCTAGATAAAAAGCCTAGAGCAAGAGAAATAATAGTGAGTTCAAACTATTTAATCCAGCATTTTATGATTTACCTTATTTTTTGTGTACTTTCTTATTAGAAATTTATTACTTTTCATTTCAATTCCTATTCTGAATTTTATGATATATATTTCCATATTCATGAAAGAAAATTTTTAAAAACTTACTTTTTCACAGTAATTACTGAGGTAAGGCTATGAATGCAAATCATAGTTTTTGTTTCAGTTTGATTGTAACTGAGGTGTTGCAATTCAAAATTATAATAATTATAAAAATTAAGATATTCACTTTGGATTATTACCAAAATTTTTTAAGTAAATTATTTCATTATTCAGTTAATATGTAATTCATGCCAAACTTTATTTTAAATGCCAAGATATTTAAAGACAGACTTTTTATTTTAAAACTAGAAACACAAAAACAAGGACTAGTTTGTGACACATGTTTAAATTCCCATGTGCGATTTTGATTGCCTCTGTGAAAGTAATTTGGTTCATTTGGAAGTAAATCCTCCAAGAAATTTCCTGTTCATTTATAAAGGTCAGTTGGAGCTTTGGGTCAGGATTTTGGATTTTTTCTTTTAGTCCAAGCATTCTTAACCCTATGTTCTGTAATGTGCACAAACCAAGACTGAGGTTAGTAAAGACTTTATAAAAGTAGAAGAAAAAAGAACTCTTTTTGCTTGATAGATGAAATTTAAAAATATACCAAAAGCTAGACATGAAACATAAGCTATCATTAAAAAGTCACATTTACTTTTAAAAATTAATTGAGAAGTTTAAAAGCAATGTAAAAATAAAATAGATCACAATGATAAAATGGAAACAAATATAGGGTAGTAGAAATACAAAACCTGGCTCTCTCTGGGTTATACCATGCTAATTATGTTCATGATAACTTCTTCAAACCTAAATGAAGTCGACATGGCCACAAACTCTTTTTCTACTCATGAGCAAAACTTTGTTTCCTTGCCTATAAAATCTGAAAATTCAACAAATGATCTTTCAGTTCCATGTTTTATAAATCCAATATTTGTCTTTCCTAAATTAAGACTTTAGAGAGTCAATAGACATTGAATGAAAAATGATTCAAAAGTCTCCAGTATCATGCAATTAAATTACTGATAAATATGTAAAAATTTTGGCACAAATAAATATGACACAAAACAGTAAAAGCATGGTAACCATTTCAATGCAAAATAAGTATTACATTTAGAAACTATGATAACATTCATTAAAAATCCATAAGATGAAATATAATTACCACAAAAGAAGTGAAAAATTTAAAAAATAAAATAAATACACCACATTTTAAGATCTTTGCTGTAATTAAAAAGTGAACAGTTATTCACATGAATTTGACTTTAGGCTAAGAGGCTTATGGTATGGAAAAAAGTCAGCATAAAGGATCTAAGTATTAGAAACTCATTCCCAAGAATGTTTACATTGAGAGTGAAGAACTCATGTTAAAATTTGTTTTTAGGTTCTTTGACCCTTTTATGCCCTGATAATTGGTTATAAAACTCCATTTATATGTAACTTTATAACGTCAATGCTGCTTCATGGTGTCTGTGTCTACAGGTGAATTTTTGTTTCTTTTTTCTTCCTTCAACTCATATTAATTCCCTCATAATCCCTATATATTAAGGAATTTCTAGTAATAGAGTAATTCCAAACTTCTCCATAAGTATTAAAAAACTAATATTCTTGCTCTAATTTATTTTATCATTACTATGAATATAAGACTTACTGAGAATATGAACAAAATTCATTTCATGAGCATTTATTCCCCGATAAAATTCTTGAAATGAAAACAGTAGGAAGGAATCCACCAAAGCAAATCTGTCACCACTTGTTTGGTTCAGTTTCCCATAATTCTTTCAGTCTTGGTCATTACCATTGTATTTTGATGGACTTTTCTTACACTTTATTCTGATTTCCTCTACAAAGAGATAAAGAGATAAGTATGTTTATACATTGGCATTAACAATTTTTTCTTAATAGTAACCGTCTCAAAAGAAAGTAAAATAGCATAAAATCTTAACCACTCAAAAATGCCCAGAGCTGACACAGCAGCATCATAAACTGATTCCCCCAAATTTCTACACAGAGAGTGAAGAACTCATTTTATAATTTTGCTCTAGGAGTGACCAGTGAGACCTCTCATGCTTCTCATATTCAGCATACACAGCAGCAAAGCAGGAAACTGCTGCAATCTGAGAAGTTTTTAGATGGGGAAAAAAAAAAAAGAGTTCAATTCAAATTGGGGGCAATTAAAAAGGAAGTAATTCTAGTGAGAGAAGACCCAAATAGAATGCTTTAGTGTCATGTTTATTGATGTCCCAATTTAACCAAGTTTTTGCTTATTCTTCTAGATGCATGAATTTAGTTTTAGAAATACTGTATTATATGTTAATGAAAAATGAATTATAGAAAGGTGAATTTGCACTTTCAAAATCTAAGATACTGAAAAGCATTCTGCCCTTTATTAATTGATGATTTTTAGTAATCTAAGATATTGAGGTTTGTATCTTTTAATTTCCTGTAGTTCGTCATCATTTTAGTAACTTATAGCATTCTACACCCTGGAACTACCAGAAATCAATCATGTATATAATTTCACCTACTTCTGAAATACTATCCTAGCAGATGTTGGGAGGGTGCAGGCACTGTACTCTGGATAACATATTAAAGAATCATCTTTCTTAATGTCAACAATTTCCATTTGATTTGTAATACAGGAAAAATAAAGATGGAATATTTTGTATATACCAGAAGTATCCACATTTCAAAAGTTCAATTCCAGCAGGAGACAAAGATTGAGGTTTAAAAGTGTACCCAACTCAAAACTAACACAAAGTTGGAAAACCCTAAAGCAATTTTCATTAAAGCATGAGTCAAAGGTACAGAGGAAATCCTAATCCTCTAAAAGAGGTGGTATAGAAATCAAGACATTCCATTGGGTATAGAAAAATATAGAGGCCCCTTGATAACATGTAAGACATATTGGTTCTTAAACAGGTTTGGCTTAGAATACATAATTCACTGCTTTAACTCTGAAAATGCAAGGTGAAGATTAAATTTAAATATGTCCTGGGTTAATAATGTAAATTATTATATCTAAGGTAAAATAATTTCTTAAAGAGTTCTATGGGCTAGAAGAATCTTTATTTATTTATTTATTTATTTTAGAGTAAACTGTATTTATTGGGGAAAGAAAGCTTCTGTCTGAGACAGAAAAGTTCCTGAGTGTGTTGCCCTATAAGAGTCCATTTTAAACTGCTTCAAAAAACATATACCTACAACAAATATTATGCAGCACTTGTAGAAACAAATCAATATGAGTGAGAGCAGGAAAAAAAATACAAGAATAGCTTTCAGTGATATTATTAAAGATATAAAATAGGTATTTTAAAAATAGTTAAGCAAATATAAGTATTCAACCTAGGATAATGACATAGGAAGGTATAAAACTATCTTGAAGAGTAGAAAATAATAGAAAATAATTTGAAAAACACTTCTAAATAGAAATACGATTACTGACCAAAAATTGTATGTACTAATTACACAGGAGCTTAAGCAAGAAATTATTTTGTACTGATTCTTTTTTATGTATTGTATTATGTGTAACTAATTTTAAGAATATGATACCTAGTACAATAACTATCCTTATTGTATTATTATTTTGTTGTGAGGTTTTGTTTCTTTTATAAAATGAAAAAGTAAGAAGTGAGTCAATAGAAGACACAGATGTGAAAAAACAGCATAGGAATGTAGTATAAAAGATGATCATTTTAAAATTCTTGTTGATTTTCCTATTGTCTGGTTTCAAAGGCCTGTAATGCTTTCATTATTTCTATTTTGAACGATTTTATACTATTTTTGTCTTGTTTGAATTCATCATATGTGAAGATATGGACAACTGTTTCAAAGGAAACAAGAGACATATAGGAACCACTGTTGATTTCCTGTTATCTTGTTTTGAAACCCTGTGTTGACTGCATTGTTCTGATCTGCTTTGTTTTGTTTTATTCACTATAAAATAAAAATTTAATAAAATAAAATAAAAATATGTATAAGGTACAATAACCATAGAAAAGTGATATGAGGTATAGCATAAATTAGAAAATGTTTGAAGAGATATTGGCTTAAAATAATGAAAAACTTAAAAAAAAGAAAAAGAAAAACCAAGAAAGAAAGAAAAATATCCCTCCCTCATACATACACTAATTGGTAGATCCAGGAAGAAAAAATCCCTAGTGAGACTAATACAAAGAAATCGTCACTTGGACACATTATTGTAAGCTATAAAACACAAACACTAGAGGAAAATCTTACAACAAAATGACCTTTAGTCAAGCTATAAAACACAAACACTAGAGGAAAATCTTACAACAAAATGACCTTTATTTCCCAGAAGCAACATTAAGCTATTAAAATAGCAATATAGTATCTTCAATACTTATACAAAAATAATAGTTAATTTCACATTATTCACTCAGCTGAACTATCTCTCATGGAAAAACTTCAAATATATTTAGATAATATCAAAAAATTTACAAGAACTTACAAATGATAGATTTCAGGGGAAAAAAATCAACTAGTGAGAAAGGTATGTAAGGAAAAAAGGAAAAGCAAACATTGAATTTCTGTAAATCAAAATGAACATTGATTGTATCAAATAATAGTAACAATGGAACTGGTATATTTTACCTTAAAATATATATTTTAGATACTACTAAAGATAAAGAGTATTACTATGAATAAAAGTTCAAATCATCAAGCAAATATAGCAATTCTAAAAGGAAATGTTTCTTTATTCATACTTACAGGATGGAAAACATCACTACCTAAAGGAGAATACTAATACATAGTTTGCAGCAACTGAATACCAAATAATGAAAAAAAGTCAGTTAAGAGATGGATTTTTTCAGTAATATCTGTAGGAGTGTATGAAACATGACACTTAGAAAGGTGAAACTATCTATTCTTTTCATGGACACATTTGAAAAAAACATGAAGAGGGAAGAAATTATAACTCTTATCTTTGTAAATATAAAGTTGTATCACACAAGAAATACTTTATGACCAAAATAAACTAAACAAAAATATAATTAAACTTCTGAAATACTCAAATGTACATTTCACACATTACAAATGGCAAAACAGCTTTCATCACATTAAGGAAAAATTAACATGGTGAAAATACAAATTAGTTATCATTTAACTAAAATAATTATAATGCTAATACAAAATAAATACATAAGATGCATTGAATCTAAATTTTAGAGGGCAACTGTAACTTAAAAGTTCTATCCTAGAACATGAACATATCAAAATACAAAAATAAATGATGATGACCAAAAAAACAATAATAGAAAACTTTTTGAAAAGGCTCAGAGGATAATTTTTCAAAATGCCAACTAACAAAAGAAAACATGGACAATCTCATCATTACAGTGATAATAAAAGAACCATTGAATACTGACATCTTTCTTTCTTTCTTTCTTTCTTTCTTTCTTTCTTTCTTCTTCATTCCTTCCTTTCTTTCTTTCCTTCCTTCATTCCTTCTCTCTTTTCTTTCTTTCTTTCTTTCTTTCTTTCTTTCTTTCTTTCTTTCTTTCATTTTTCTTTCTTTTTCTGTGCTTGGGATTGAACTCAGGGTTTTATGCAAGCTAGGAAAATGCTGAATCACTGAGCGACAGTCCTGAGCCTTTGAGCTCTTGATTTAATGCCCTTTCAGTGACTAAGTTAGCAAACGATGGACCAAGATGTCTTAGAAAAAAAAAATAAGGATTTATGGACTTTCAAATATATATGAATAAATGATATCTCTTCATAATTGTTATGTAATAAAAAAATGCTGGCAAACATAGGAACAAAGCACAAAGATTTTTATAGATTTTTGGTAATAAAAAATTGCTATAATTTCTAGACATTTTTCACTTGCCATTCTGTGTTCACTCGTGAGTTTTCTCTATCCCTTCATTGTGTCCTAGGGTGAACTTTAATACCCTATATTGTTTGTAGCCTTTGCTATCTGGTTTCCACTTGAATGTGGCCTGTAGTAGAAACCAACAGAAGATCCAAAGGTAGGAAGAAAATAGAGTCAGAAATTTATTTCCCTAACATATGCTAGGCCAAAAAGCTTGGTGGCATCCCAAGAAAGGCCCCAGAAACTGCAGAAGCTCTCTCCACCAGCTGCTGTCTATTATGCTTTAATAATTGCTCACCTCTCTCTATCCTTATGCCTAGATGGAATAAAAGCTTCCAGATATTCCTAGATTTCCCTCCACTTTTGCCCACCTAACAGCTATGTAACTGTTCATTTATTATTGTTAATTTTGTTTCTTGTTGCTATTTTGACTAAACTCTTTTCAAAATTTGTCTGACATTACTCACACAAAATTGATATAAGTCTTTCCCCTAAATTTCGTGATTGTTGCTGGGTAGCATCAAGAACATATTAATGCATGAATGCTTCTCAATTTATCAAAATAAACTCATAAAAAATTGAAAATATCACACATCAAACACATTTAATATACCTAATCTACTAAACAACATGGCTTAGCAATATGGTGCAGTACCGTGAAAAGTTTAAAGGTGTGTCTGAAATCTCACTCACCTCAGCTCTCAGGGAGTAGGAGCAGGCCATGAGGTAGTCAGTCACCTTCTGTGAACAGCTGTGCTACTTGCTGTTGTATGATGGATGAAATGTATGTGTTTTATTCCATGGAGATTGAGGAGAACAATTTACTTCAAGAAATTCCTCCAAACTGCAATAGGAAATAGGCATGAAAATATACACAAAAAATAAAAATACACTGGAGAGCTTTTTGCAATACACTGGGGAAAGGGAAGGAGGGAATGAAAAGTGTCAAAGAAAACAGTATTTAAAAGAAAGAAAAAGAAGAGATAACATGCACAACAGCACTGTTACAGTGACAAAAGCCTTCAAACAACTTAAATGTCTATCAATAGAGGAAAAAATGATTCCATGATCATCCAGTCTGACGATTTATGGCAGCAAGAATGAATGCCATGAATGATACATGGAATGCATGATATTTTGCAGTATGATACATGAATCAAAATGAATAAATCTTATTTCATTTTGAGCAAAAATATTTTTCAAACTATATATAGTTGTTCTTCTGTATAGTAAGTTTCATATTTGTAGATTCAAACCTATCATGGCTTTAAAGTTTGCTTTAAAAATGGTGTCTATTTCTCAAAAGAACTTTACATGTACAATAAGCATATGAAATCGTGTCCAACACCAGGGAAATGCAAATCAAAACTACATTGGGATTCCATCTCACCCTAGTCAAAATGACCATCATCATTACAAAACTTATAAATGGTGGCAAGGGGATTGAGCATTCCACCTACACTGGAATGTAAATCAGTGCAAGCACTATGAAAATCAGCCTAGATAACCTTCAAATAACTGTAAATATAACTGCCATATGTCCCCCTTTACCACTCCTTGGTATACATCTAAAAGAATTAGAGTCATCACACTGTAAGTATACTTGCATATACATATTCATTGTAACACAATAAACATTAGCTAAGATTGGAAGCAGTTTAGGTGACCATTAATGAATGAATTGATTAAATATATATATATATATATATATATATATATATATTCATAAATATATATTTAATCAATATATATGTACAATGAAGTGTTGTTCAGTTAGAAAGAAAATGAAATTATATCATTTGCAGGAAAAATGGATGGAACTAGTGTTCACTGTGTTAAGTGAAATAAGCCATGCTCGGAAAAACAAGTATTACATTTTTTTCCTTACTATGTGAAACCTAAGAAAAAAATTCAGGAAAGTAGAAGAGATATTTTCTTTAGACAAGAGGAAATGAGTAAGAAGAGGGAAAGAACTGAAAGAAAGATTATGGGGTAGCTGAATATGACCAAAATATATTGCATGTATATATGGAAGTAAGAAAGACTTTTATCTTGTGTTGCTTTCTAAACCACAGATGGCATCTATGTACATAGCCCTACATTGTATTTGTTATTATAATTAATCTAGAAAGGATTCAGTTACGTGGTAGATATGTGTAGGTCATATGCAAACACAGCTTGATTATTCTTAATCCAAAAATCAAAAAAAAATCTCCAAATTTTGAATCTTTTCATTGCCCACATCATACCACAAACAAAAATTCCACACTATGAAACAGTCAAATTCACAAAACTATTAAAAATATTGTAAGAAAGTACCTTCTGACTATGCATAAAGAATACATGAAACATAGGGCTGGGGATTTAGCTCAGCAGCATAAGAGCCTGCTTGGAAAGCACGAGGTCATGAGTTCCATCCCTGTGTACCAAAAAATAATATATATATATATATATATATATATATATATATATATATATGAAACAAATGAATTTCCCATTTAAATTTGGTACTCCTCAAGATGTCTCATTATGTATATGCAAATTTTCCCAAATCTTAAAATTCTTGGATCCAAGCATGTGGACAAGATATATTCAACCTGTACCACACCACTTAATTTGAGAATTCTCAGATTTTGACATCCATGTGGCATTCTGAAACTAGGCCCTCACATTAATCAAGGGGAGTCGGGGTACTCATTCCACAGGCACACAATTTAAGCATGTGTAAAACAAGCAATGATTTTGTTTAAATATACACCAATTATACAGAAAATAAATGATACAGAAAATAAAAGAACATTTAGTGTACAATTAATAATTTAATGATGACTGCTTCTAGGTCACTGCAGAATAATACATCCTAGAATAGGGAAAGGGCTTCCAGTCACGATAACATTCTGTTCAGCAAGGTGAGCCGTGGGTGCATGAGTGTTCATTTTGTTCTTCATCAATCTCAATGTTTACACTAAAGCTTCATTTTTTTACATCTAGCATATCTTATTACACAGCCTGTTTGTTTTTTTTTCAATCTGATTATTGTCATATGTCTTTAATAATAAAATATTCCATTAAGTTCTGCATAGGTGACACTTGCAAAGTGGTTGAAGAAAATATAGTGGTTGAAGAAAATAATAATATATTATAGATAATTTTAACAAATACTTTTTTTTGGAACAGAAATAATCTCAAAATGGTATAAAATAATGGACAAAATTATATTAACATCATATACTGATTTGTATTTTACCCTTTGTGTCTCCTAGTACCCCTCAAAATGTACTTGGCATAATTAGTGAGCAGTTTCCTTTTCCAGCAGTAAAAGGAAATGGTTTTGTGCACCCCACCTCCACTGCAGAAAGTCCTAGAAAACTACTGCTTGCAAAGAGCAGAGAGGATGAATGACCCTCTGCCCACCTCGTGTTTTGTATTTGATTACTTTATCAAAATTATGCCTACAAGAAGGCTTAAGATGCCCATAAGCTTGTAACAAAGCCCAAGGAATTCTAAAATTAAAACATAATGCATTGCAGAAGCATAATTGACTTAGTGATAAATCACAAGCATATAAATCTATGCAGGTAGTGCACAGGATTAAAAGAATTCCTGTGTATAATTAGGTTCCTACACCAAATTTTTTACTTCCTTAAATTTCTTATGTTCTCTGTCTGGGATAACAATGTGCTTCACAGTAAGTAAGAGCATCCTCATCTCACTCATGTTGGCTCCTTGGGGAGGAAGGATGTGGGAAACACAGGCACAGAGAGCAAAGGAGGCATCTGTCAAAACGAAGGCAAACTTAATTGTCAACACACCAATTAATACACATTTTTCTGGTGTGAAATACAACATTTTAATATCATGAAATTTCTTATAGAATTTTTGTTTAAAAAAAACAATGTGGAAATCAGTTCAAAATTTCCTGAAAAAACTAAAACCAGAACGACCATAGGACCCAGACTTAGCATTTTACTCTTATTATACTCATGATAATCAAAGTCAGCAAGCAGTACTATTCAAGATACCTGGACAACCATGTTTATTGTGGCTCTATTCACAACAGCCAAGAGTGGAATCAGGCTAAGTGCCCTTCAGTGGCTGAAAGATTAAAGAAAACACATATATACGTGATGGAGTATTATTCAGTAATAAAGAATGAAATCATTTAATTTCAGGAAAATGAAACTAGGAATCATCTTATTAAGTAAAATAAGCTATATTCAGAAAGAAAAGTACTGGATATCTTTTCTCATATGTGAAATTTATGGGCAAAGAGTCATAAAAGCAAAAGGACAGTTACAGAAGAGGAAGGGGATAGAAGAATGGAGAAAGAAAAGCAAAAATGGCTATTAGGCTATAATCAGAGTGTTATATGCGTGTAAAAATGTCTCCATATAATTAATATGTGATAATAAAATTGGGGAAAACCTATTATTATCAACAATGTTGTTATGTCCAATCAAAATAGGGAGAGGTACATTTCCAACTGAAAATGTTTTGCTTGAGAATAAAATATGAAACATTGAATTGTAATTCAAGACACAAATGCAAGCCAGTATGAGCCCTTGTGTCTAAAGAGCAAAGAAAGGGATGAGCCCATAACTGGGAAAAGAAGAAACAGCATTGAATAGTTTGCAGAGAACATTAAGTGGTGCGGGTGACAGTTTTCTGAAGATAGTGAAATCTGAGAGGTGAATGGTGGTTTTCATTAGGCAAAGCTTTTCTGAAAGATATAGAAGAATATTTCATTAGACTGGACATGAGGGACAGTTCCTGGAGCAGTTGCTGTGACCTGAATGTTCTTTTCTGTGGTTCCTGCTGTATTAGTGGAACAGAAGAAAGATTCCATTGGTATAAACCATTTTCATATTATCAACGATCTTTTCTTTTTAACAGTAATGGTTCAAACAATGGTTATTGGCATGTCTTATGACTAGGCTGTGCCTCCTAGCTGTGGAACTGTTCCTCAACCTTTTGGAGCTTATCCCTCAGTATTTGGCAAGTATGAATATGACTGATTTATGAATTATATTATGACAAGGAAGGGGAAACTGATCATTGTCAAGTAAAACTTGTGGAGATTAAGAAAGAGTCTTATGAAGGGGTTTCTATCATTTCATTCAATGACTAAAAGTACTCATAGTGGTAGGAAAACAGATAGACTGTAGGACACATACAGCTAATGTTACTGGATGTTAATTACTAGTACTACCTTGACTTATTTTTCATGACTTTTCAACTGATTCACTCTCTGTGAGCTCCAATTCCCAATTTCTGGCAGGTATATCTGAGTGGTATAGCTTGGCCATTTAACAAGAAACATGGGGTCATTTGTGTACACTTAACCTCTAAATGTTTAAACTTAAACATTTGTGTACACTTAACCCCTAAATGTTTAAACTTAAACAACCTTTGTGATTCCATTGAAAATAACTCATGAAGTTGCAAGGCCCTAAATTGTTGTCTTAGAGCATATACAGCTGCTCAGTTTATTTTTTATGACTCATATGTTAGAATTTATTTGGTGAATCCCTCACTTTAATAAATCAACATCTATTGTTTCCTGATTTTGCTAGATGAAAACTAAGTTTATGGACATTCTAAATCATACTTTGACCACTTCTGTGTTATACTGATATGCAGATGTGTGCTATCGGTACTGCCTATCTTCTTAATGTGTAATTAGCTCACAACTCCCTCATATAATAATGTGATATAAAGTGATTTTTTAAAAGTACAATGCCAGAGTCAAACTTAGGAGGTTATTAATATCAATAACAGATGCTAGAGAAAATGCAAAATAGAGAAATGAAAGGCTCTGACCTACAGGAGTAAATAATAAAGTTGGACTAGAAGCCAGGTGTTCAGACCTCAGTCAAGTGTTTTACACTTAAACCATGCTTTCTCAGGTGAACTAAAACTAATAAAATGATTTAACATGACTTGTTATATGATATGTAGGAAAGGAAGCATGCCTTCTACTTTTATTTCTTTAAACTCTTTCTGATTAAATCATTTACTGATTAAACACTAAAAACTGTGTTAAAATGAGTCATTTGAAATAACACAGTGTGTAAAGTAGCTTAGTAATATGACTTAAAGGTCCTGAATTATTATTGTGTTAAACTTAATATTTTCAATTCTTACTGACAGTTTTTAAAATAAACATTGTTTTTTATATGAAAAAGATATATCAAGAATATATAATAATTTAATTAAATAATAGTTTTCAAAACTGGAGGGTTCACAATTTATGATGATCATATTCATAAAATTTATATATGTATTATTTAGCTACTGAAAAATTCATATATGTGAGCACAATAATAAAACAGGTATTTCTCATATTGTCAGAAAATTAAACATGTTAAACTATCTGGAAAATTTTTTGTAATAAATTTTAACAGTGAAATATAAAGTACTTTCTAATAAGTTAGAAAAGTCAAGCTGTAATTCAGCAGTTAGAGGAAAGATAAGTTAAAGGGAAGACAGAAATACACAGATAGAACAATGAAGTCAGCTACTTAAATCAGCAGCATGTTTTAAGTTAAACTGATTTCTCTATAACATTTAAACAAAGGAAGAAAAATTGTCTAAATAGTGGGTTAGTTATTTGTTTTTATGAAATTGTGTCTACCACCATATTAGGCAGTGTACTTAATACTAATGATGCAAAGATGAGTAAATCAAGATCTGTGTTTTGTTTTATTTTATTGTGACAGAAAAGAAGGAAGTAGAATCAATACTGATCAGTTTACACTATATTGCTAAGAAGTTAAAGGATTCTGTTTTATCTTTGTGCTTTGTCTATAATATAATGTAACAAACAAATATTTGAAGGAGACATCCTTACATTTTCCTACTCTTAAGGAAAAAGCATTGACTCTTGAATTGTTAATCTATCTTGTAGTCATTCTCTTTTAGTCCTAAAGGTTTTAATCATGGATGAATGCTAAATTTTATCCAGTGTTTGTATTCGATGACTTTATCTCATTATAAGTTAACAGCATTTTCTATGAGTGAAAAGTATGGCAGTGGGATGAAAAATGTTAAAATTTTGAAAAAAATCAGGCATAGCTATATTGTCAAATGAAATAAAACTAGATAAATAGAAAAATTTGTCATATTAGGGTGAAAATATGTTACTATGTTGTGCATGTTATAAATTTACCATGGCATGATCTGATTCATATTGAATATTTTTCCATGTTACCGTTTTAAGCAGAAAGGAGAGAGGATGAGATAGTGAGGAACAGTGACTTACTATAAGTGTGATTTGCAAGTTAGGTATACAATGACTTCCTGCAGTCAGGTGCTTTGGAACATTAAAAATATGACATCTTTCCACTGGGGACCAAAAAGATCCAGTCAAACATCAAAGTCCTGTTTCTGACTGCAGGGTTCCATATGAGTCCATATCAGAAACCTGAAGAATCAATGTTGCAAGACTGAAGAAGTTGTGCCAGAAGGCTGAATATTGTGCTCTTAAAGCCTGATGATGCAGATTAATGCCATCTATACACAGAGCAAATCTTCCCTCTTCAGTAAATCAATCATCCAGACAAGCTAGAACTGTGCTAAACCAATCTTCTAGGCATTTCTTATTCAAACTGACACCACTATTGACTTTTACATCCTTCAACCCTATTTTCTGGCATTGATTGCTAAAACTGAGTCTTTTAAGCCTTTTGTCATGCTACTGGGTTAATTGATGGCCGGTCAACCCTAGGTACCTGAAAAAATGGAAATCGGTCACCTAAAGGAACAAAGTCAGATCAGAGAATATTGGATTTTGAAACTCTTCCCTCATACTCCTGAGAAACAAAGAAGGACCAAAGATAAACTGATCAACAATGAGTAATGATTTATTCAACTGTGTCTATTTAATGAAGCTTCTATACAAACACAGAGGATAAAATGAGAGCACATTCAGATAGCTGAACACGTGGAGTGTGTTGTGACAGGACATGGTATGGAAGTTCTGTGCACTGTTCCATATCACTCAACCTGCACTTCTTTTCTTCTAGATGCTTTGTAATATGTTTCATAATAAACTGGTACATTCCTGAATTCTGTGATACACTTTAGAAAATTACCCGAACCTGAGAAGGAGACGATAAGAATGCCAGCTGGTACCTTGTTGGTCAGAAGTACAGATCACAACCTGGTGATAAAAATGGGAACGTGAACTTGTGGGGAGGATATCTTGAAGACTGATCCTTTCATCTCTGGGATCTGAAACGATATCCTCATAGTTATTGTCAGTATTGAAGTAGAGGACACTCAGTCTCTGGTACAGAAGCCACTCTTTGCTTGTTTGTGAGGAGAAATCCCTATTAACTATTGTTGCCACAAAATCCTTCTGTGTTAACTATAGAAGAGGGGAAAAAATGAAAATTTTTCCCTACATACTTGTATGAAAACGTTTTGTTGACTAGGCATATACAAAGAGTTTGAAGATAATGATTGAAGTAAACAATAAAATATAAGCTTTTCAAAGATGAAACTCAAAGCAAGAATTAGTTTGTTGTTTGGAGGAATATACAGCAGTCACTGAATCAGTACCAGAAATAAAATATGTTCCAAGACTACTAATGTTGAGGTGTTAAAATAATTAAGACTCTACTATTAGATGAGTTATTCATTTAGCTATATCCACCAGACTGATGCTAAAACATAAAACACAAAGACAAGAGAAACTCCTGAATGAGCAAGTGACAATGAAATAGTTTTTTCAGTATTATCAAAAAGTGGTAGAGATATTCAACAGACTAAGAGAAACTAGTGGTATAATTATTTTGCATGTTCTCCTTTTCCTGTATAGTATCATTTGGAGAATTTTTTATGGCAATAACTTTTACTTGGAGTAACCGCATTGAGGATAACAATATGTAACATATTAATTATTGTTGTTCTCATATTATTTTGTTTTGAAATTTTGTTTTCTCTCATAAATAAAAAATGAATTAAACAGCACTAACTCAAAAAGTAATAATGGTAGTCTGGTAATAGCTTAGGAAATTAAGAGACACACACTATGTACATCTTACTGATATATGCTTGGAGTAACAGAGTGATGTTTTTGAGTTCAGTGCAAAGAGATGGAGGAAATTTTAACAAAGAGCTTAAGAAATGGAGAATGCTTAGTAGAAATTTTTGGAAGGAAAAAAGCAACTGAAATTTGAATAAGAGGAGAATGAACAATAGAAGAGTAAGAATGGTTGAAGGGTTTGCACAATTGTTTTAACCAAGGACCATACCAATGTGAGGTCCAAGGAATCTGGCAGTTTGTTAGTAGTTTTTCCTAAAACTTTTATGCAACTTTTATTTCATAAAGGGAAAATAAGGGATTCTGAATTGTGTGTACTACAAATGAAGTTATTATTCACATAGAGAAGCAACACTGATTAGCTGATTATCAGGAACAGCCATTTTAGAAACCAGCACAGGAATTTTGCATTTTTCTGGAAATCTCAATTCCCTTTACAAAGACTATGGTGGCTTTTCATACAACATTTCACACACAGAGAAAATGAAGTTTTCTAGTCTAAAAGCTTTCTTCCCTAAAAATGACCTACACATTTAAACTCTAATTTTAGAATGTTTAGTAACAAGTATTATCTCTTTTTTAAATTTTTTTTATTTTAAAGAGAATAAAACAAAACAGTAAAAGCAAATCAGAACAGAACAATGCAAGCAACATAAGACTTCACAAGACAACAGGAAATCAACAATGGCTTCCATAATGTCTCTTGTTTTCTTCAAAATAGTTGTCCATACCCTCATATACAATACAATCAAACAAAGCAAAATAGTATAAAACTAATCAAAACAAAAGAAGAAAAGCATTATGGGTCTTCAAAGCAATAGGAAATCAACAATGACTACCATAATGTCTCTTGTTCTCTTCAAAATACCTGTCCATACCCTCATACACAATGAAATAAAATAATAGAAAACAGACTAAGACAAATCAAAATAAAAGAATGAAAGTATTACAGAACTTCAAAATCAGATAACAGGAAATGAACAATGGTTACTACAATGTTTCATTTTCTTCAAAAGAGCTATTCATACCATCAAACATAATAAAATCAAAACAAAAAAAAGTCAACTAAACAAAAGAATGAAAGCATTATAGGACTTCAAAACACGATAATAGGAAACCAACCACGATTGCCACAACACATCCCATTATGTTCAAAATAGCTGCCCATATCATCAGGCACAGTAAAAATCTAACAAAGCAAGACAGAACAGAACCAAACCCAACAAAATTGTGAAAACATTGCAAGAGTTCAAGCAAGAAAATAAGAAATTGACATTGGTTACCACTTTCCCCTCCTAGGTGTTTCCCTCCCCTATCACTTTTATAGTATCTATTGTGTTTTTGGATTCCACTAATGCCGCGTCCTAGTCCATCCATGCCTTGTGACAAGGTCCATGGGTGGAGGAGAGCGCTTCAAGGAATCGCTTCTCCAGGAAAAGGACACCACATGTGGGAATTGGGCGCGAGGATCTTGTAATGTTTTGTACTGATAATTGTAATTTGTGTAATTCACATATATATATTTTCATGTAATACTCAATATGAAATTGAAAATAGAAACTCCAGAGGAATTACTAGAAACCCTCTAGATAATCCCTTTGTGAAAACTAATTGTGAAATTTTACCTTCTGTGAGTAGTATGAGAGAGTTTATACAAAAGCTTTAAATGAAAGGGCTCATGGAGGAGGATTTACAAAATTCCTGTGAGACAACTGCCCTGAGACACTGGACAGGCAGCCAGAGACGGGCAACTAGGACACATATGTTACGCCACCGGCTGCCTAAGACAGGCACAGAACCAATTGCTGTCCTGCAGGCCCATGACGGGTAAGGCCTGGTTGGATTCATATGAAGAGTCCTTGACCCAAGACAGGCACTATCCTCACAGGGCCTGCCATACTCCCATAAGTGATAAGGGAAAAAATGTAGGGAGCGGCATGATAGCTTCACAGCTGCCACTCCATCTCTCCCTCCTGTGGGCATCCAGGTGTGTCAGCTTACATTTCCCAAGCTAATTAAGTAACAAGATTAAAGTGTAACAAAGGTGAAAAAAGTTAATTAACACATATTGTTTAAGATTATCCCTGCCTGGCCCTAAGCCTGGGACGCTTCCTGCTTGGGGTTTAGGTTACTGCCAAAAGTTAGCAAATATATACTCCAGCTTCTAAAAAATAAAGTAGATTCAGATTCACTC